>JAJJMA010304446.1:0-12984 GCA_023529015.1 Papaver nudicaule | reverse complement strand
GTTTACTTCAAATTGGTTTTTTCCTGTAACTTCACAATCGGCGTATAAATATGTATACATTCACCGATTATGTACCTTTGAATTTTCCTTTTTTATGTTTGTCTAGAATCGGCAGATGATTCTATTTGGACAAACCGATTAAGGCCGATTATCAGGATTATACCTAATAATCGGCCTTGTATAAGTAAAATATACGCCGAATGTATAGCACAGAACTTTCAAACATGCTAATGTTAAACCGAAACACTTTCATACATACATTAATCATTGTTCAAAATGCAAAATACAACATATGAAAGCTCCAAAATAAGACAATCCCTTCACAAAACCAAACTTAATACTAGGCCAGGTCTACCACGTATGGATCCAAGTCAACCATTACACGCTCCTTTGGGTCAATCCCGGATAATTCATTCCATCGTTTCATGTTAGGCTCGTATTTCTCCAACCATTTTGCAGAATCATTGTTGGTGAACCCCGGCCAATAAGAAAACCTACAAAGCGGAGGTAATGGACAATCTTCTTTTAACCTTAGACCGATAAAATGGATCTTCTTGATGTTGACTATAACAATTCTTCTATCCCTTAGTGCTCCACCGCACCTTGCTTCCTTTGGTGTGAATGTCATATTTGTGCCCTCACCAAAGTAATGAACAACGCAAATAAGAGCATCCGCCAAGAGATGCCCACATTGGGGCATCAACATCCAATGCCTACGCAAAGTTGGTGCTCCCCTCTCCGGGCCTTGTACGCGAGTAACCAAGTTCCTAAAACGTTCTTCTTTTTCTTCCTTGTTTCCTTCCAACATCATCGAAATATAGAACTCCTTGTGTTGCACTAGTTTCACCGCCATCTTCTGCCTTAAATATTGGCATTGAGTTAGCTCACCCGCCAATCCCATATGCCCTATTTGCTCCGAAGCAACATGGAAACCACAATCTCCATCATCATCGACGTCGTCGGTGGATAATACGAAAGGACGGATGATTTGTGGTAGATGGTCAAAGTACTCCGTGAATATTGTGTAAAAAGTTCTATGAGGCCTACCAAGTGCATCCCTTGGAGTCTTTCGATCGCCAAGTGCGGATCTTAGAGTAACCACTTCACAATCTCCCCTTTCTTGATTCATGGAACCCATTTGCCTTGCTTGTTGCTTGAGTCTCTGTCTTGTGCTTGTGCTAGATACACTCCCTTGCGAAAAAAACTTTGGACCATTTGAACGTACATCTTCCCCACTTGGTTTAGTCCCTTGCGAAAGAAATTTAGGAGCCTTTGCCTTCACATTTTGCCCCCTCGCATGTCTCTTTTTCATTGACTCACTAGGCTCGTCTTCTTTGTACCTTGCCTCCGCATATACATGTTGTGAAGGGTCACACCTTGTGGAGTCATCGTCTTTTTGGCCTCTGACGTAATCATTCAATTCTTTCCTCTCCTTGCTTCTATCCATGTTGGTAGGAGGCCTCCCTACGGACTTTTGTACCATTGGCTCCTCGACGGCAGGTTTCTTGTGGGGGTGGTGTACGAGTTCCAAATCGTGTATCAAACATTGTTGTTGCACCTTGTTCTTGTTGGGGTAGCTTGCGACCATGGCTTTCACAATTCCAAATCTAGAAAAGAGTGATTCTCGGGAGCCGCAATTGGATTAGGTGTGAAAGAGAGTTGCCTCCAAAACGGATCAATGGCCTCAAGTGGTATTGGCCCCGGGTAATCCGCAATCATGTGGCGACAAGGGAGCCCAAGGGCCGTCATTGTCAAACATGAACATTTACCCCTACATCTTTTACGCCCTTTTGCCTCGTACTCCCTGTAGTATGCCAAATCTGTCATCATATAGTTTATTGCCCAATGCGACACCCTATAGAGAATACCCTTAAGCTTGTACCAGTCTTCACATTTCTCTCTCTCGTAAATCTTCATGCTCTGGCACCTGCTGTATTCCATTTGGCACTTGATCTTAGTGATATCATCATTTGTGTAGATATGGATAGCTTCTTGAACCGTAACCACATTGTTAACACACCCATGAAGTAGCTTTTTGAAACGGCCATGACATCCCTCCGCTATACTTGTTGCCTCATTCTTGTAATGCCTATACTGGTAGGTATACGCATACACAAATTTTTCTTTGTAAGGCCCCAACAATTGTTCCGTACAATAATCCACCGCCTTTTTGGCAACCTCACTCCAAGTAGCTATGAAGAGCGCCAACATGCATTCATACTGTGCAATAGTCATCGAATGTACCACGTTATCCCAATCACGTCGAAACTCCAACCATCTAATTCCAGCCTTAATATATTCGGCATCGGCTATCTTCTTCTCTTCCGCTTTTTGTTCCTCCGTTAGTTTGCTAACACGCTCTTCTTCTAATATGTCACGCTGAATGCCTCTAGGTTTCTTAGGCTTTTGAATATGATGCCTACAATTCGTCTTGATATTGGCTTGTATGTGCCATGTACAAAGAAAATGTTGAGCTTCCGGGAAAACAACCTCTATGGCGTTCATTAGTGCTTTATCCTTATCCGTTATTATAATCTTTGGAGCTTGACCGGGTAAGTAAAGATCCTTCAAAGTTTCTAAAAACCATTCATAACTCACTTCGTTCTCCTTATCCATAAAACCCCAACCTATCGTGAAAGTTTGTTTATCCGATGTGTGGCAAGTAATGTTCATCAATGGCATATTGTACTTATTCGTCTTATAAGTACAGTCAATGAACAAAATTGGATAGAAGCATCGAGCCAATTCGATCATATCCGGATGCGCCAAGAAAATACGTTGCACTTTGTCATTAACGACTTGCTTCCTCATTGTGTAGTTGTGTTTCTCGACTAGCCATTCACATTGTTCCATAATCTCTCTACCATTCCATGACCCTTTCCTTTGTGCGGCTCTTTCAGTGTAAATTTGCCTCAAAATAGACAAGTTCCCTGGATCATCCACCTTTATCGCCCTTAGGATATCGATTGGCCGGCTTGCAATCATCGACCTCACCTTTTCCTTCTCATGGGGTTTCAATCCACAAACGGAAGAGTGTCCAATAAGAGAATGAGGAGTATCATGGTTGTGATGACCGTTCTCTACCCTACGTAGGAAATACCCTTTTGCATAGCTCCAACCTACTATGATCTTGAATGGGCAATGACACTTCCTTGATTTACATTTATACTCACACTTGTTACTCTTTTTCACATATGGTTTAGACTTGCTACAATGACTTGTTGGGGCGCCACTTCGTTCGCAAACAATTTCCAAGCGCTTTATGTTTGAACGTTTGCCAAACACTAGACCTTGGTTCAGCTTCTTGGCTTTCTCTACGAACCAAGCCTTTGCTTCCTCCTTAGTGTTCCATGTCTTCACGGAGAAAACCAAAAAGCAATTAGATCACTATACTATAGAAATTGTTTTCAAATGAAGGATGAAAAATCAAGATTATGTTGTTGCATACCAAGTCAGTTTGATAGTGGGCAGAAGTATCAGGCAGTAGCTTAGACACGGCTTCGGGTTGATCTTCGAGCCGTACAACAATCTACAAAATTGGAGAAGGAAGTTAGATACCAAAATCGTCTCATATATACAACGATAAGCACCGATTATCTACAATCGGCACATACAAAACTGAATATGAGCCGATTAGGATTCGAAGAAATTCTAGGTCTCCTGTACTCTAAAATCGGCACATACAAAACTGAATATGAGCCGATTAGGATTCGAAGAAATTCTAGGTCTCCTGTACTCTAAAATCGGCACATACAAAACTGAATATGAGCCGATTAAAGTTCGAAGAAATTCTAGGTCTCCTGTACTCTACAATCGGCTTATATGTTTGCCAACAACCGACGATTAATATGTTTTAATCGGCGGTTATATAGGATTTGACAAGCCGATTCTGGTTCTGCAAACCAAGCTTCCATTAAAAAACCAGAATCGTTGTTTATAATTCGTATCTTTCAACGATTGTTGTTACTACTGAGCAACAATCGTTTGATAATCTGTTGATCATACAACGATTCTGGGTTTCGAAGGCTAAACCCGAGGACAAATTTTGATCTTTTTTCCATTCAAACAAGATTTCAAGCTGCATTTCAGGCTAGACAAACACCATTCGAGTTGCGTAACACCTATACCTCATTGTTGGGAGGAACTTCACGGTAATAATCATCATTTCGCTCCCTCTCGAGCTCCTCACGTAGGCGTTGGTTGTGAATGTATTCTTGGTCCCTCACATAATCAAGATCAGCAGGATCGAACTCGTTTGGTGATTCATCAACATCTTCATCACTACTAGAGTCTTCATCATCGGTGTATTCTTTCACCATTTTCTCAAACTTTTCAAACTTTTTTTCAAACTTTTCAAACTTTTTTCTCTCCTTCTTCTCTACAAGTTTTTCCCACTCAAATGATTTCTACTCACTATATAACTTACCTTTAATCAAACTAACTTAACTATAAACAGAATTAACTAACTAATCAACTAATTAGCAACTAATAGTGAAAGGGTAAAACAGTCTTTAATTATAAGGGGTTTTCCGATTTTGCTATATAACAACCGCCGGAATTATTTTTTCATGGGGCCAAATACTCCCAAATGGGGCCTAATTCAGCCAGGTTTTTTTTTTTGAATTTGAAAGATTATATTAAAGTTGGACCGAAGTCCATTACCTACAAACCCAGGTAGCTAGGCAAAAAAAAATAAAGAAAAATTTCCCCACCCCGAACTTTACCACTGTACTACAATGACATCTACGTCAGTAGCGGCGATGGTGGAGGCCGACTCATAAAAAAGGTTAGCAGTTGTTCACCCAGCTGGGCTGACTCCGAGGCTTATAGCTCCGCCAGTGAATAGCGGTCAAGTGGCTTTTGCAAACCTCCGAGAGAGATAAAAGTACTACAATGGAACGAAAGAGTTGCGGAAACATCATTTTTTTCATTTAAAGTGGAAGAAGAACAAATTTCCTACTACAATACACAAAAAATTATGGTATTAAGCTAATTTTAAGATTGTTACATTACCAATTTAACTACTGTTATGTATGTATAGTACAGACTCTGGAAAGAAAGTATATATGTTTAGTTAAAATCAGTATAGAGCCATGAATATGTAGATAAGGGCTAGCAAACAAAGTCCAGTGTTGGCAATGTTTGCGGATTGGCCGTTTTTACCAGGTGCAGGAGGTGCAGCATCGGCATCTGGATTTGTCGTCATCTCAACGTGTGACACTGGTGGCAGAGGTGGATCGACCACGTCTGCTGGTTCAAGGGATGGAGCTGGAGATTGAGCTGGTGGTAATGCACCTTTATCAGCTAACTTAAGCAAATCCCCGGGCATAGGCGTTGGAATGACGTACGGAAGATCTGTTGCGTCGGGGTCAGCACATGGAGATCCTGCATTGGTAATCCAAAAATAACTCAGTCCCATTGGATTTTAAGTTGCCGACGAGAAATCAGTCTGAAGGAGAAACTTACTCAAGTAGGCGTTGGCAGTTGCTGGATAGTCTGTTATGAGACCATCAACTCCAAACGCTGAGGGAGAGGCGTACGTAAAGATTTCGAGGACTGGATCAGAGAAGAAGTCCATAGCTATTGACGTAAATTCGTTCGTCAGTGTTCCTATGTATACAGTAAGATTCGCGTCATGGAATTGTTGAACTATATCAGTGAACTGTGTTGAGAAGTAAGCTGCTAATACCACAGTTGAAGGCCTATTCACAACAACAGCATCTGCAAACTTCTTGATTTCATCGGCACTCTGTTGAGTTACATTGCTGATTGTCTCGACAATAGTGAGGACTCTACTGTAAGTAGGCACATTCTTAAACTTGGCCAGAACCGAAGTATCGTCAGATTGAATCAAAATCTGTTGAGTAGATTGTTTGTCGAGGGTGGCATTGGCTAAGGCACTGGAGACAATCTCTGATATGTCGAAACCCTTCTTTGCAAGGATGGGAGCATTCTGGAAAACTGACCAAGTTACTTGATAGACATTTCAAAGCTAATAATTGTCGTAAGGGCGCAAATTTAACCAACTAACCTTAATGTTGATCATTACTCCAGAGACAGCCTTCGTCTTAGCTAACTCTAGGAACTCGGAGAACAAAATTAATTTACCGGCATTCTTGTTTACTGGATTTCTAGGCAAGCCTTGATCTCCTGTTGGACTAACCAGTAGTGCTGGAAGGAAATTAAACATTATAGGTCAGGTGTAATGGCCACAAGTAGGAGCAGTACCGGTGGTGGCATGGTGAGTCAAAGTGATAGATACTATAAATGTATGGACTGTAAGAGATTTACGTTTCAAGGTCTGGATCTCGCTCCATGTAAGGTCGAATGAAAAAATTCCATTTTTCGGTTGGATCTCAGGCACAGAGGTAGATTTGGACATGAAAGTGCCAACTGCAGTTGTACTTCCTGTCAGGTCAGCTGAATCGGCGCAGAAAGCAAGTCCATCTTTAGTAATTTGGACCGAGCAGTCTATTATATCCGCACCATCGTCTATTGCTTGTTGATAAGCAAGATCAGTGCAAGGAGGAAATACTCCACTTGCTCCATTATGGGATATGACCAAATTTTTGCCTGCAAAAGCATCCAAAAGTGAACAACGACATTCAGAAAACAAAAGAAAAACTAGTTTCTTAATTGCTTGCACTGCTTCTTAGTAATAACAAACCTATTCTGGGGTTCGTTTTGTTGTTCAATGCGAAGCAACCTGCATAGAGACAACCGGGGTAAGATTAACGCCTCGTAAATGTGTATTTTATTCTTCAAAGATTCCTTGCTACGAAGAATAAAAGTTACTAACCAATAGCCTCAGAAGCAGTAGGAGGGAAATCCGTAAGCAAACCGTCGACAGCAAATTCCTTATTGTCAATGAATTGTAAATACTCAACAGTTGGATCATAACTGTAGTTGAAGCTTCCAGGCATATCATTTGCAAACCCATCAGCATATACTTCCAATCCTAGTTTGTGGGCATCGGCTACCAGACTGGTGTGAGTTTCCAAGTATTGATCAGGAGTAACCGGCCAGATATAGGTTTTCGGGACAAGAATTCCGGTAGCAAACGTCTTGATTGTGGCTAAATCTGCCAAGATGGCTTTGTATGTTTTTCTGGTTGTCGGTTCCACTGCATCTTCAGCTAGAAAACGAAAGACGAGTTTAACGTCTTTGGTTACCACTCCACTAAGGCTCTTCAGAAAACCAATTTCAGGAGATGAGATGTAGCCTACGCGAGCACCAGGTGCTCCCACTGTATCTTGTATGAATAATTTCACGTCTACGTCATGCTGCTTGTAAAACAGATCATACTGCAACAAGCGATAGCCGATAAGCATGCGCAGACATAACATGGTAGAGGCATATATATGGTTTGGATATAAACATGCTAGTTATTTACCTGGACATTCAGCCAAGTCTGAGTGGGTGGTTTCATCTTTGTAGCCTCATCAACCATCTTGAGCGCAAACAGGTTATCGTACAAATTTGTCCGCGTTAGGATTCCTTGAATCACTGCAACATAGTGTACGATGCAAAATCAACACAAAGCAAAATAAAAATATATCAAAATGAACAGAAAATTTTATCACTTACACGAAACATTGTTATACAAATCATCACCCAAGAAGTCGACGGCGAACCAGCCACTAACATCCTCCCCATTAATCTTATAAGTTTTGTGCTCTTTCGGGTAGACATTTGCTATGTTCGTAGAGTTATCAAGCCTGATATCTGACAAACAAAAACCAATTCCATCATTTGATATTTGCACATCACAAAACACAACCATATCTGGTAAGCTTGACATCTGCGCAACTTGGTATCCGTAATCGCTGGAGTCAGGGAACAACCCTGAAAATCCACCCCTTGCTATCACCACAGGCCTTTTTCCTGCACAGCACAAAAAGAAGCTAGTTTTGAGTCATACATGAAACCCCAAAGACAATGCAAAACCAAAGCACAACCCAGTTATATAACATTTTACCTGACAATGTGAGCCATCTCTGTGCAGGAATGGCAGGTTTTTTGGCTTGTGCAGCAGCAAGATCAGAATGTACCTGCAGCAGCAGCAAGAGGAAGAAGACAACCAAAAACCTGACCATGTTTTTTTGAGCTGTAAAATCCCTCAAAACATTCTCTGTTCTTGACTAAAGAGAATGAATTGAGAGATTTTTAATTAGGGTAAGTAGTAAAAAGGAAAAAAAAAAGGAAAAAAAAAATTCTCTGGCTCTGGTAAAAAATGCCTGGCTGATTTGGGGGCGAGCCCATATTTCATGGGGGCGAGCACTACTTCAAATATCCCACCCCAGTTTATAAGGGGTGGCTAATTACAACTAATTAATCCTAATCAGTTACAAATCATAATTACCACTAATTATCTACCCACTAATTCTCCCTCTCAATTTTCAGTTACAAAAAATCACTCCCACTCCCCCTACTCCTCCATTAACTTCCCACACCATCTTCATAACTTCTCAAAAAAAACAACAAAAAAAAAAACAAACCCAAAATCGAATTCGACCTCTTAATATTTTCTCAAAATCCTGACTTACTAGTCTCGAGTGCGAATTGAATTCATGGCTATCGACGGAGAAGGAGATGATTCAACAATTACTTACAAGAGGAGGAAAGAAAAGAAAAAATCAAATAACAACCGTGACGAAGAGGAAGAACAACCGGGGGAAGAATCTTTGGCGGAAATTCAGAGGTAAGTTCATCCAATCACTTTTTCAATTGTTTTAGATGTAGTTTGAATCGATTTGATAGGTTAGAAACCTTGAATTGAATTTACAGCATGAAAACTCGTCAAGCTATGGTAGAATAGCATGACGATTTGACAGTTTCAGAAAAAAAATCAAGAAAAATCGTCTTGCAATTGAACAAAAGCTTGACGATTTACATAGTTTCAGATATAGTTTCCTAGTTTTGCATGCACAGAATCGTCATACAATAATACATTTCCTTGACGAGTTGCCCTAAATCGTCTGAATATTGTCCCACAGAAAAAAAACTAAGAACAATCGTCGAGGTTTTGCATAATTCCTTGACGAGTTAGTCACTACCAGATTAAATTTCCTATTTTTGCATGCCTTGAATCGTCATGTAACTATACATTAACTTGACGAGTTTTGTGAAATCGTCTCAATAGTGTCCCAAAGCATGACGAGTTTGGACATAAAAAATTTAGGCTCTGTCCATTTTTTTTGAAAACTCGTAATGCTTTACCTTGACGATTTTGGGTAGGGCTGAATGAACTCGTCATGCATTTGTCCAATTACTTGACGACTTTGCTTGTTCTGAAGAAAATCGTCTTAGATTCTTTAGTTTCCATGACGATTTGTTGTGTAAGTTTAATTGTTAATTGGTTTGTTTTGTGTATGTATTAAGGTTGGAGAAGATCAAAATGGGAAAAAGACCATTGCCACCCGAGGTTTCCAAACCAACTCTTCGTACTACCAGACAGCGACCCGTGATAATCCGTGAGCCAAACCCTGATGCAGTTCCTACTCCTATGGAGGTCGATGATGATGCTAATGTTCCAAGGGATGAAGATGATATTCCTGACTACGTGCTCCAAATGCAATTAGAGGAATACGCAGGTGATGGGGTACAACCTAATGACGTACCCCAAGGTGATGAGGATGATGAGGATAGTCCTAATGATGATGAGGATATTCTTAATGATGATGATGATGAGGTCCAAGGTGAAGACCAACCCCAAGGTGAAGTCCAACCCAAACGCAAAAAGAAAGCTAAAGCGAAGGAATCACACATTCCCGATGAGATTCTGATGCTACCAAAAGAACATGGACCTTACGGGGTACCAGCAGATGGTGGAGAGGTTCTTTTCGGATACAAAACCTCTTGGGCTCAAACAGTCTACGCTACCTTGGTAATATACCCGTCCCTTGCTTATAATTTAAGATACGTTTAGCTAATTTGATTGTTATTAATGAATTTTTATCTCGTAGGTTCATTCGAATGCCACTAGAATATTGAGGCACCAAACGGCGTACCACAATATGGCCAACTGGCCGCTTGAAGGTGAATGCGAAAGGTTCATAGAGATTATTGACAACTCTGGTCTGAGGCCAATCGTGGATAACTCTGTTATCGCCTATGACAGCGAGACGGTATCTGCATTCTGTGAGAGGTATTATGCGGAGACAGACACCATGCACTTTGGGTTCGGGGAGATGGGGCTCACTCCTGAAGATGCTCATCATACTTTCCAGGTCAAAATTGATGGCAAGTCAACCAGTGAAGGCTATGTAAAGCAACTCACTTTTGAGAGACTTCGTGAATTGTGCGAAGAGTTGTTTGGGTGGGGTGAGGACGAGGCGAACTCATGGTTTATGCTTGATAAGTATGGCAAACCGAAGAGGGAGTTCAATCTGGTAAGGTTGAGAGAGGAGTATTCTGGGACCAAGAAAAAAGATGACGGTGCTACAATGGAAGATCGTGAAATAAGGGCTGCTGCTGCGGCTTATCTCTTATATGTCCTCGCTATTTGTGTATTCCCTTCGTCTGCCGGTAACAGGGTGAACGCCAACTACCTCCAGCTACTACATCCCTTGGATGAGGTGAACCAGTACTCGTGGGGAACAGCCATAGTGTCACACGTGAACACGGCGCTGAGAAAGGTATCCCGGCATAAAACTGCTCAATTCAATTGCAACACGTCTCTGCTGCAGGTAATATATGGTTTTTTGGTGGTTTAAGTTCGTACATATATATGGCATGTTGTTTATGTGTAGTTGATGCTCTTCACAGGTGTGGATTTATGAACACTTTCCGAAACTAATGGCAGCAAATGATAAGTGGATTGATCTGGCAAAGAAAGGGCAATGGCAACCACATCAACCAAGAGGCCAGAGGTACATGTTCACGGGGGATCAGCTGAAGGGAAAGAAGAATTGGTACCTTTTCGTTCGCCAAAGATTAGACAGCATGGAGGCACATGAGGTAGTTTTTGACCCCTACATGGACCATAGGAAGGAGGGAAAAATGGCACCAAGAGGATCAATTTGTATGTACAATGGTCCTTTGTGGCACCCCCTTGGGCATACAATGTACGACCCGAGCCGAATAATGAGGCAAGTCGGGTATATTCAAGATCGTCCACTTGACGAAAAAGGTGATGGGGCATTCAAAGTGGATCGTGATAAATCAGGTGCTGACATTGGACGTATCGTCGTAAAATACAAACCGGAGCCCTCTTACGAACATTGGAATGCATGGAGGAATAATTTGATAGACGTTTTGTGGGATCCGGAATGCATGGTGGTGCTTGGACATGAGAGCACAAAAGAATACATGCATTGGTACCTTGCATTCACGCATGCCAAAGTGATACGTGGGGAAGGGGAAGTCAGAGTCCCTCGTGGCCGTGGTGGACGTGGGCGTAATACCGTCCATGATGATTCTTCGTTGTACAAGTTATGCGTAAGTATACATTTCGTAATTGAGTTGTCTAAGATTCACACTTAGATTACTAAAACATCTAACTCATGTTTTTTTTTTATGATAATAGAAGGAGCGGTTGAAAGATGTCCTCAACTGGTTGTGTTTGAGATCGGATAAAGGAAAGGGGTTGACCGAAGTTGAACTGAACCAACATAATCAACACATTAGGCACATCAATATGCCTGAGGCGGAGCACATGTTTGAGGAATTACGACGCAACACGAAGAGTCGTCATATTGAAACCAGTGACACTCAAGAGACTCAAGAGACATGAGAAACTTCTAGACGAGGTCGTGGTCGTGGCCGTGGGCGTGGTCGTGGTCGTGGTCGTGGTCGTGGTCGTGGTCGTGGTGAAGGTGAAGGTGAAGCCGATGGGGGCAACAATGATATGGTTTAGTTTTTTCGTTTCGCACTTTGGTTTTAGTAGGTGAAAGAATATTATGTCGGTTTGGTGTGTTTGATACATTTTTCGTTTCCTAGGTTGACAATGGTTTTTTTTTTTTGTTTTTAACGGTTTGTTGCTGACAATGGTAAATCGTACTTTGTTTGATTCATTTGTGTTAGTTTACATGTCTAAATTTTTTGGAAACTCAAAGAAAAAATCATAAATTCGTCATGGTTTATGTTCAAACCACGACGATTCCGACAACCTGTTTCCAAACAGCTGTTAATACACCTAAACTCGTCATGGTCATGATGTAAATCACGACGATTTGAGCATAACTGTTTTTTGTCAAATCTAAGTCGTCAAGATCTTATAACATAGTATGACGATTTAACTTGTTTTCTTGGCAGAGGGGTGATTCTTCTCAAAGGTAAGTCGTCAAGGTGTTATTACATAGTGTGACGATTTAGCAAGCAGTATTTTCGGGCATTTTAGATCTACTTCTTAAATCGTCATGCAAATTCAAAAACCTTGACGATTGTTCATCTCTACACGCTGGGTCGTCATAGACCATCATTAAACCTTGACGAGTTTTGGAGAATCGTCACAATATTATGTCATTTCTTTGACGATTCTGGGACGAAGCAATTGGGTTGAGTTCATTTTCGACAAATTTAACATTGAAGTGAGTCTTCCCATAACTGTTTTGATCTTTGAGGATCATGTTTGAACATTTTCGAAAACACATCGACAAATGGTGGCGGTGGTGGGGGGTGGAATTGGAGGCGGCGGTGGTGGTGGAAATGGAGATGGTGGTGGTTCTAATGGAGGTGGTGGTGATAATGGAAATGGAAATGGAGATGGTGGTGGTTCTAATATTTTTCTTCCTAACCAAGATGGTGGTGGAAATGGAGATGGTGGTGGTTCTAATATTTTTGATAATCAATAATTTATTTGCTAATCCCAATTACAATCTCTAATCCTAATTATGGTGTATAAGGGGTTTTTGAGATTACTTCATTGTGACCCTATTTTGGATTCGCCTTCGCCCCCATGAAATATGGGCTCGCCCCCAAATCAGCCAGGAAAAAATGAGCGTTTTTTTTTTTTTTTTTTGGGGTAAAAAATGAGCGTTTGTT
>JAJJMA010304435.1:0-16862 GCA_023529015.1 Papaver nudicaule | reverse complement strand
CTGGTCTTAGACATTTTCACAAATGCGTCTATCTGAAGCATCCACACATTTAGCATCGTTTTCGGCTAGAATCAAGGAAGAGTCTTTCCATGCAAGGGCAAACACAGGAAGAGAAGGGCAGGTGGGAGGTCCATGGATAAGCTCAACGGCTGTTACAGCTGCCGATGCAATGCTTTCAACTTGCCCCTCCGCATATGAAAAACGCTGCTTATTGCAACTCCTTTCTGCAACTGATTTTGGAGATGGAGGATCTGCTTCGACATACTTTAGGCGGCTTCATTGGAAAATCAATTTGGCTGAGCCTGCTCTACGGAAAGATGATGACTTGTACCTTGGGAATGAAACTCTAGACGACGCTTCACTTTTGACAGCACTAGAAAATAACGGACATTGGGAACAAGCACGTAACTGGGCAAGACAGTTGGAGGCCAGTGGAGGACCATGGAAATCTGCTGCTCATCATGTTACTGAAACACAGGTAATAGCAATGCATTTGAGTGCAACTCCAATTCCTTGTTATCAGATATGCCGATTCTGTTTATCTGTCTCATCCATGATCCCAATATACATAGACATTGTTAGATTTTACCAGTTCTTATTGGATTGGTTTCAAGAGTGAACAGTTGTTGACAGTGGATCAGAAGTAGTGTATTCAAGTATTGAGAAATGCTCTACCAGGGAGACTTATTTAGATACATAGATTTGTGCTCCGCTCTTGTTAGACCTGCAACCCCTTGTGTTATACACTTCAAACTGATTATTTTCTTATAACTCTTATTCTTATTATCTGCAGGCTGAAGCCATGGTAGCAGAATGGAAGGAGTTCTTATGGGATGTCCCTGACGAAAGAGCTGCATTATGGGGCCATTGCCAGACTCTGTTCCTAAGATATTCCTTCCCTGCATTACAGGTTATACACAAACTGAATTGGAAATCTGAATTGAAATGCTGTTAATCATTAGCTTACATATTCTTCCTTGAAATCAATACTTGCTACTTTTCTGCAGAAAATAAATTAGCAGATCTTTGTAGTTGTATTTTTCTATATTATTGACTGAAAAGCTGGTTGCAGGCAGGATTGTTTTTCCTTAAGCATGCGGAAGCTGTGGAGAAAGATATTCCAGCAAAAGAACTGCATGAAATGCTACTGCTAGCCTTGCAATGGTTAAGTGGAACGATGATCCAGTGCAGTCCGTAAGTTACTTTTCATATAACGGCTCAAAATTTAGATACAAACCTTACTTTCCTGTTATATTAAATCCTAAAGAGGTGTATGGTCTTTGAACATTCCAAAATGCTCAAAGGGAGGGCCTAGATATTTCATCTTGATGGAATGTCTGGGTGAAACACCACTTTCTAAGTTTCATACTACATTCTGAGAACCGCGTGTCACTAGTGTTCTTAACTGTTCTTTTTTTGTTAACCCAGAGTTTATCCTTTACATCTTCTGCGGGAGATTGAGACTAGAGTATGGCTCTTGGCTGTCGAATCAGAAGCTCAGGCAAAGTGTGAAGGAGATTTTAGTATGCCTATTACAGGTCAGAACCTAATGGGTGGAAATAGCTCCAGTATCATTGAGAGGACGGATAGTATTGTTACAAAGATGGATAATCATTTAAGTTCAATGAAGATTAGAGCTACAGAGAGATATGATGTGAAGGAAAGTAACCTAACACACGCACGTCATCCACAAGCTACAGATCCTACTAGTCCTCCTGCTGCTTTAGGGGGGATGAAAACGAAGCGTAGACCCAAAAGCTATCTTCCATCTAGAAGATCACATGTGGAATCTTTAGAAAAAAATAATGAGCATGATGATGGTACTAACTCCACCAGCAATTCCAGGAGTAGCACCGAACAATCTATAGGTTTGACACTTCAAGAAGAGGATGTTGGAGTAGAGGCATCTGTTTCCAGGTGGGAGGAGAGAGTTGGACCAGAAGAGTTGGAAAGGGCTGTGCTATCTCTCTTGGAGTTTGGACAAGTAGCAGCTGCTAAACAGCTTCAACATAAGCTCTCTCCGTCCCATGTGCCTGCTGAATTCTTGCTCGTGGATGCTGCGATAAAGGTTGCTACCGTTTCGACTCCTAGTTGTAGTGAAGTGACTGTATCAAGGTTGGATCCAGAAGTCCTTTCACTTGTTAAGTCGTACAATATTTTGAAAGACAACAGTGTCTTCGATCCTCTTCAGGTTGGTTCCAGACACCTTTGATGTTTTTTACTGCGATTTCTCAACCATTGTTAGTTAAAGAAGTCTAACTGCTTTTGGATATTATCACTCATGTTAGAGGTTGAAAATTGGTTGCTAATATTACATGCACAGTATACTTGACCTTCTACATTGTTTTATTTTACTTTTTCTCTTTTAGTTCACAGTGTTCTGGTTATTGCATCCTTCGACTATACTCAAGTTTTTGTACATAATACAGGTACTGGAAAGCTTAGCTACCAAATGTGCAAAAGATGGTGGGAGTGGACTGTGTAGGAGAATAATAGCAGTTGTAAAAGCTGCCAACGTCTTGGAAATTTCATTTACTGAAGCATTTGGAATAAGGCCACTTGAACTGCTGCAGTTGCTTTCTCTCAAAGCACAAGATTCACTGGAGGAAGCAAAACTCCTAGTACATACTCATACAATGCCACCAGCTAGTATTGCGCAAATTCTTGCCGAATCTTTTCTCAAGGTTTGATCTCAGTGCAACAGATGGAGGTTCCAAATTATAGTCTATTGTCTAATGTGTATGTATTTTTATAGGGTCTATTGGCTGCACATCGTGGAGGATATATGGATTCTCAGAAGGACGAAGGACCTGCTCCTCTTTTGTGGAGACTCTCTGACTTCTTGAAGTGGGCAGAGCTTTGTCCTTCAGAACCAGAAGTTGGGCACGCATTAATGCGTTTAGTTATTACTGGCCAGGAAATACCTCATGCTTGTGAGGTAATAAGTCTTTATTTTTATCATTCACTTAAATTCTTATCCCCGCTTTCTTGAACTCATCATAGGGTCATGCTTTCAATTGCCCATGTTAACTTAGGAAATGGGTCAGTATGGTTAAGATATTATTATTTTGCCTAAGGTCGAAGGGGCACCAGTTATATAATTTGTCCCTAATTTATCTGAAAATTATAAAACAAAGGCATGGTTGCTGATGTTTGTTTGTTTTGTTTGTTTTGTTTTTTTGTTTTTTTTTTCTTATCAAAATGCTGATGTTTGTTTTGATGTTATAGGTTGAACTTCTAATTCTCTCCCACCACTTCTACAAATCTTCTGCTTGTCTAGATGGAGTAGATGTTCTTGTAGCCCTTGCAGCAACCAGGGTGGAATCTTATGTGTCTGAGGGGGATTTTCCATGTTTGGCTCGTCTGGTAACTGGAGTGAGCAATTTTCATGCTCTGAACTTCATTCTTGGAATTCTTATAGAAAATGGTCAGCTGGAGCTTCTTCTTCAGAAGTATTCGGCTGCAGAAACAACAACAGGAACAGCAGAATCAGTCCGAGGGTTTCGATTGGCTGTTCTTACGTCACTGAAGCTTTTCAACCCAAATGATCTCGACGCATTTGCTATGGTTTGTTATGAACTCCCTTAGTTCTAATTAGACTGAAGTTTAAGGAAATAACCATAAATTCTGAGACATCCTTTTCTGTCCTGTGTTTATTGTTACAGGTGTATAATCACTTTAATATGAAGCACGAAACAGCTTCTCTACTCGAGCAACAAGCCATGCAGTGTATACGGTTGTGGTTCCAACGCTACGACAAAGAGCAAACAGAAGACCTTTTAGAATCAATGCGTTATTTCATTGAGGCTGCACAAGTTCACTCTTCCATTGATGCTGGAAATAAAACCCGCAATGCATGTTCTCAAGCATCACTAATTTCCCTCCAAATCCGCATGCCTGATTTCTTCTGGCTCAACCTATCGGAGACAAATGCTCGTCGGGCACTTGTAGAGCAATCTCGCTTCCAGGAAGCCTTAATAGTTGCCGAGGCTTATGGATTGAATCAACCAGGTGAGTGGGCCCTGGTGCTGTGGAACCAAATGCTCAAACCAGACCTAACAGAACAGTTTGTGTCTGAGTTTGTTGCCGTGCTGCCTCTCCAGCCATCGATGCTTGTAGAGCTAGCTAGATTTTACAGAGCCGAAGTGGCGGCCAGAGGGGACCAATCACACTTTTCTGTATGGCTTTCCCCAGGAGGGTTGCCGGCAGAATGGTTAAAGCATTTAGGTCGGTCATTTAGGAGTCTATTGAGGAGGACAAGAGACTTGAGATTGCGGGTTCAACTGGCTACTGCAGCAACTGGGTTCAGCGATGTTTTGGAATCATGCTCAAAGGCATTAGATAAGGTACCGGAAACTGCCGGACCACTTGTATTAAGGAAAGGACATGGTGGGACCTACCTTCCTCTCATGTGATTGTGAGCCACAACTTATGGAAATATTGTTCCATGACTTTATGTTGTAAATTAAGTGCCCCACATCACGTGTAAGACATCTTTTATGTAAGCAAGGAGGAGCAAAACACCTGAACTGGAAGTTTGGAGGCTTCAAGAGGTTACATGTATTTATTGTAAAGAGACGGGTCAATTAAAAGTTTTGCAGGTTTCAGGACACTTCATATTCTGTACTTTTGGGAGTTTTGATCGATTCTTTGGAGTTCGCAGCATCAGTTCTAGGTTTGTCTGTGTATTCTTTCTTTGCACTTTTATACTCGTCTTTCCTTTTCATTTAGTTTGTTTGTTGGCTGTACTCACAATAAATGCACCCTTTTTTATGCGTGCATCTGTGTGTATATGATTTTGTATCAAATGGAAATTTAGCAGCGGAAATATGTAGAATATTGAGGTTTATATATGGTTATGCATGAAAAATTGTTGATATTATTTCATTGCCGGAATTATCTCAATTCTACTTCATTCACATGAACTTGTGTGAAAATTTCTTCATTCACATAGCTATAGTGACTGCTAACTGTATTATAGCATTGCTTTCTGATGACCAAAGACCTACAAGATGGGTTCGGGGGCTACTTCTCTTTTTCTTTTATTTGTTTCATTTACAGGAGCATAAATATTAATTATTGTTGATCAAAGAAGAAACAAATTTAGAATTAATTGTATCAAAATTTTCAGCCTAACGCAGTATCAAAGTGACCAAGAATGATAACAACACCATACCCGTCAAACTCATTAACTCGACCCGTTTTCCAGCATTCTCTATCTGCACTGGGAATAGACATGTTCCTGTAGAAGCATTTACAGTTGTAATCGTTCCTGTCCCATGGAAATCACATGCTTGAACATCTTGATCTTGCATTTGGAACCACATATTATAGGCATAAGATATATTCCCATAAGAATCCAAGTTGTTGCAGGATGACCCATAGCCTAATGCCGTGCAGTCTCCCATTGCGCATGCATAACTCAAGTCGGCCGCCACGGTATCTGTTGTGTTAGAGTGTTCTTTGTTAAAAACACACCATTGTTTAGTCAAATACTGAACTCCTTCAGCTGCTACCAAGTACTTCTCTTGTCCTTGCCCCGTGAGATCCATTGGAAACTTTGGTTTTCCATCATACCGAAAAATTCCCCAGTGCCGTTCGAAGGGTCCAGGCGCAATACTTTTTTGATCTTCATCGAATAAACTGAAGAGATAAACATCCAGATGACCTGGCCTTAATGGAGTTCCGTTTTTAGAACTTGCCATCTTTTTCAGTAATCCTTTATAGAATTTCTTAGCAAGGTTGGCAGTTGCAAATTTATTTCCATCTGTTGGCCAACCAATTTCACCTACAACTATCTTCAAATTGGGAGCACCAGCTTTGGTTAAAGCCCACACTAGAGTATCATAGTTGGCATCGAAAACGTTAGTGTACTGCACGCCTTTATCGTTGATTGATTTCCCTCCACCATCAAAGAATGCTAAATCAAAAGGGAAATTTGGGTTCTGGTAGAGACTAAGAAATGGGTAGATGTTGACGATGAAAGGTGCATTATTATCGTGGAGGAATTTAACGATTTGGTGCATGAGATCCTTTATGTCGCTTCGAAATTGACCTTCCGAGGGTGTATCGTTTGAAGACTCGTAGACATCTGCATTCTGAGGGATACTAGCTTTGATCTTGTCACCATAACCGAGCTCATTAAGTGCTTTCTGGATGTTCTGTAACGCGGGAAATGTTGTCTTCATGTTAGAACCGTTATACGCCGACAGGAATGGTTCGTTTCCAACAGCAACATACCTACAGATGTTCATTGCCCCAAAATGTCATACATTTCAATAAAAGATGGTTTAAGTTTAATATATGCTTAAATGACATTAAAATAACTGCAGTACTTTAAAATAAATGCTGGCAAATTTCGAACTCAGGTCGGTGAAATGGGACGAATTGACATTTTTCACTTACTTGATGTTAACACCACCATCCTTCATATGTTGAGAAATGTTTTGTTTAACCCAATCTTTAGCATGATCATATTTTCCAAAATGCGCCAACTTGTCGTTAGGAATTGCCACCATGACTTCAATATCAGTCCCAGCGAATGCTTTGACAGTCCAGTTATCTGATTCAAACAATTTAACTTTCTTAATTCCATTGTTTTTGATCATTTCAACAACCGTTGACGGCAACATATGATGCGATGACATTCCTCCCCAATTCACACCCAAACTTAATGTCTCTGCCGCGTTAGATGTGGCTGCCGAGACCCATAACACGCAAATGCAGGATAGGAATCCCCACATTAGGGTCTCGGCCTGACCCATGGTGCTATCGCGCTTCCCGTAGAAAGGGAGATGATCGACAGAGAGATATCAATGAAGAGTAAAAAGAGAGAGAAATGTAGATTAGAAAATGATGTCTAAGAGAAAAAGCTGAAGAAGAAGAAGAAGATAGAACATTATTTGGATGAATTAGGGACTTGAGGTTTGTTGTCTTTGTTTTGTCGTAGGAAAATGTGTTGGTTGGGATTGAGTCCCAACCAGAATTTGAGGAGACAGAAGTGGATTGTTTCTCATCCATTAGTTTCACACCTAGACAATATTTAACCAGATGTTTTTTGGCACCTGTTTTTTGTTGGAAAAGCCTATCATTTTTCCGCGTAAATGTAATAAACTTGCCTGTACAAACAAAATACGACAGGCATAATCTATTTTAATCGTATTATCTCACATGTTTAACACCCGTTTATTTAAAGTGGTGTGGTGTTGTTGTTAACGGTACCCGATAAACAAATAATTTTTTTTTTTTGATCGGTCAAAGAGGAAATTCATTGAAAGAGAGGTACTTAAGAGGGGTACCTCAACCCAATGAATACAACTAAAAAAAGAGAGACAAAAAAGGGAGCCGAAGGGTAAAACGGCAACCCAAAAAAACTACACGAAAAGATCATGACGACCGGAAAAAAGAGTCCCAAAGTGCTATCACCACACTTGCCGTTAAATCTAGCATCTTTATGTTGGATTCGGCCCAAAAGAAAGCATGGAGTTTGATATCTCTAAGGCCGGTTCCTATGGAACCCAACAAACTAACCCTTTTGCAATCCAACGTGGCCTAGCAAACTCAAAATGGGACAGTGGGTATCGATGGAAATTCCATCGATGTCGATGGAATTTGCATCGATGTCGATGATATTTCCATCTGTCGATGCTTTTTCCATCGATCAGATGTCGCTCCAATCCAACGGTCTAATTCCAAGCGCCTATTTAATGCATCAGAAAACGTTTTTGTTCTTCACATTCTTCATCACATTTGTCACATCAAACACAATTTTACTCCCCTGCAATCAGCAACTTCAGAATCTAATTATTTCTCCAGCTCAATGGATTATGAACATGATTCTTCGGATTCTTCTGATGAAGAGATGCAAAGAAGAATGATTGATTTTGATTCTTATCAAAAAAGAATTCTTCAAATGTTGCAGGAAATTGATTCCGACTCTGATGAAGAAAGAGCGCAGTTCGACACTATGTTGGAGGTCTATACTGGCACACTACCTTCAGAACCTGAGCCAAAAGCGGTGCGGTGTAGGCGATACACTTACCGTGATCGGGAATTCTACCATGAGAAACTGATGCATGATTATTTCAATGAAGACTGTGTGTATTCCGACCAAGATTTTCAGCGTCGCTTCTGCATGCCCCGACACTTGACGAAATTTATTATTTCGGAGCTTGTAAGAGTTGAACCTCGATTTGATTATCAGTTTGATTGTCGTAATGTTAGAGGTCACAGTCCGGAGCAGAAGGTTACGGCGGCCTTGAGGATTCTTGGTTACGGTTGTCCGGCAGATTCCCTTGATGAGTACATCCGAATGGGCAAAACAACTGCCTTCAACTATCTCTCGTTGTTTTGCGAAATTATCATTGATCATTTCGGTTCAGAGTTTTTTGCGCAGTCCCAACCAGACAGATATTAAAGAGATATTGAAAGTGAATACGGCGAGGGGTTTCCCTGGAATGCTCGGTAGTCTCGACTGCATGCACTGGGTGTGGCAAGGTTGTCCAACAATGTGGGCTGGACAATACAAGGGTCATTACCCTAAGCCAACTGTCATTTTAGAAGCTGCGGCTACTGAAGATTGTTGGATATGGCATGCTTTTTTTGGTCTTCCTGGTTCGCAAAATGACATTAATGTGTTGCACAAATCGCCTCTTTTCGAAGACCTTAAGAAAGGCCGAGCCCCCCCTGTTAATTTCAATATCAATGGACATCAGTACAGTAATGGGTATTATCTTGCGGATGGAATATATCCTAAGTGGTCAACACTGGTTCAAGCGTTTAGGGGAGTGCCTACAGGAAATACGGGTAAGGCAATGAGGCATTTCAACAGAATGCAGATGGCCTTCAGGAAGGATGTTGAGCGGGCCTTTGGAATTCTGAAGAAGAAATTTGCTATCGTTTGTGGTCCTTTCCGTGGTTTGAGTCCCCGTGAAATGCATAAGACTATGCTCACTTGCATAATTCTGCATAACATGGTAATCCAAGAAACTCGTCGTAATGCTACCTGGACCAACTATCCAGACGAGGACTTGAGGGAGGATGTTGTGCCACAACGGGGAATAGGTGCAAGGGACTATGTGCGGATGACGAATCACATTCGTAACCCAAATTTGTACGAAAGATTAAGGAGTGATCTTTGTGCACATCTTTGGGCAGAAGAAGGACGAAGAGCTGCAGGACATGGTGGAGATGAAGAAGATGAAGATGAAGAAGTTCGTGCTCCTCGTTGGGAAACAGCTGCTGCCTTTGAAGATGGATTGAATGATGATGATGATGATGATGATGATGATGAGGATGATGATGAGGATTAATAATTGTTTTTCTTAGTTAAGAGGATGATGAACATGATGATTAAGTGGTTTTTTTTTTCTGTAATTTTTGCTTTGTTTTTTTTTTCTGCAATTTTTGTTTCGTTAGTATTAATGAAGATTAACTTTTATATAACTAGAGATTTTCATTAAAATTAAAGACAGTAATTACATTAAAGAGGGTGCCATGCCCTCTACAAAATATAGACCCAATATAGAGCCGTGTCGTTCCGATATAATTAGTAAAAAGGGTTTGCCAAGCCCTTTTGCAACATTAAAAAAAAAAAAAAAACTCCCGATATAATTAGTAAAAAGGGTGTGCCAAGCCCTTTTGCAAAAGACCATCCGATGATGGTAAACGCAATTGCCATTGTTGTTGAAAATTGGCAAACTGCTGATTCTACTAATGATGATGATTATACACATTGCCGCCATTGATGATGATGATACATTGCTACCATTGATGATGATGATACATTTCTGCCATTGATGATGATGATGATACACATTGCTGCCATTGATGATGATGATGATGATGATACACATTGCTGCCATTGATGATGATGATGATACACATTGCTGCTGCCATTGATGATGATGATGATACACATTGCTGCCATTGATGATGATGATGATGATGATACTTGATGATTGATGATGATGTTGATACTACTGATGATGATACACACTTGCTGCCACTGATGATGATGATGCTGATACCCTTACCGATACGACCGCCCACTCCCCGTGAATGATAATGATGATAGAGATGCTACTCGTCCGCCCAAGGACTGACCTCATCCGCTTCAACGTCAGATGCATTATCGGCATTGACGGATGGGATAGGAGTTGCTCCTTGAACGTCAGACTCAAGAGCGGCAAGCCGTTCAGCCTGCCGTTCAGCCTCCATCTGTCGTTTGATCCGCTCGAAGTCCATCTTCCAGATGTACAGTTGTTCATCATTCATGTTAGAGGTATTGGCATTCATGATTTTATGCTTATCATGGTTATGCACATACCTCTCCTGAGAGAGGCGACTTTTTTTTAGTTCACCGTTTAGAACCCTGCGTTCAGCCGATCGTTCCTTGGAAGTCTCTTTGAGGTGGGCAGTGTAGGTATCCATGTTGAAGCCTTTCCCCTCAACAACAGCATCAGCCTTTGCTTGTCGTAGCTGCTTGGCCTGGTTCCTACCACACAACATCTGGAACTTCAATGCATTTGCAGAAGCCTTCTATGTTGTCATACCTCCTCCACTGCCACCACTGCCTCCACTGCCACCACTGCCTCCCGCACCTTGTGACCCCATCTGTGTGGGAAATTGGGACGCAAAGGGCGAGGATGGAGACCCCTGGGAGTTTGGCGAACCTTGATTATACGGTGAAGCTTTAGGAACCGACTTCAGCTTGAGAAGCATCTTTGGGTCATACTTAGGCAGCACTTTCAAGATATGGTAACACTCCTCGTAGGCAAATGGTTTCCCGTGCTCTCTCTTCCAGGCCTCGCGACACCTCCGTTCGACGTCCGTGTCTCCCTCTCCACTTTGTCTTCGACGTTCAGCCTGCACAATGGCGGCAACAAAGAGTTGCACCTGTGCGTTGATGGTCACGAAGTGGTTGCACAAAGAAACTTCTGTCCGGCAAGTGACATTCATTGTCTCCTGCTCGAACTGGTCATAGATGCTCCCCCAGAGTGTTGCCTTATCTTGGTGCACACCGGCAATCGGATTTTCGGTAAAGCGAACATAATTAGAACATATGATCATGTCCTCCGATACGGTAAAAGATTGCCCACGAGACCCCCTGCCAGTCTTTCCTTCTCCCATTTCTTGACTATCCTCATCGTACACTTCAGGATCGTACTGAGTAGATTGACTAGCAACTTGTTTCCCCTTGTTTTTTGCTTTTCCCCTTGCCATATAAAAGGTGTGAACAGTTGAGGGCGTGTCCGCAAACAAATAGATAGTTGAGTGCGCAATTGTGGTAGATAAGAGAAAACTACTACAATTGTTGCAAAGGTGTGTTTTGAAAGGCATACAAATGAGGGTATATATAGCCTTTCTCAAATCTGAGCCGTACATCTTATCGATGGAAATAATACCGACGATGGAAATTCCATCGAGGTCGACAGAATTTGTGTCTGTCGATGGAATTTCCATCGACGACACTATTTCCATACGGCATTGCAAAGTTGCAAATTTGAAACTTTGCAACGTCAAAACCATGGTTTGCAACGTCCATAGCCGGCCAAAATAGCCAAAAAATTGGTTATAAGTGTCCCATAGGAACCGGCCTAATGAGGCTTGCCAAGTTTTTCTTTTTGTTATCGAAGACTCTTGCATTTCGCTCTCTCCAAATACACCACCAAATTGCAACCGGAATATTATTCCATATTCGACTTAGTCTTTCATCTCCCCAATTAATTTTCCAAGACTTCACCGTCGTGGTGACATTTGGATCATAAGTCCACCGGAAACGACAACCATCAACAAAGTAATCCCATATTCGACGAGTTCTCCAACAATCATAGAATAGGTGAGAGCTAGTTTCATCATTTTCCTCGCAAAAGTAACAAACACTAGAAACATCCATACCTCTTCTTGTTAGTTTGTCCGCCGTCATCACCCGATTATGAGAAAGAAGCCAAAGAAAGAAATTAACTTTGCAAGGGCATTCCTTACTCCAAACAACATTGGTTGGAAAAATTAGCGCATCTTGATCTCCTTCATTAATGAAACCATCCTTAACCGTGTAATGACCATGATCATTTCCTAACCAAATTCGGCTATCCAAAACACCTTCTTGTATAGAGATGGAAGAAAGTAGATTTGATAATGTTGAGATTTCTCTTGTGATCCTTTGTGAGTATCTTTGCCTAGACATAAACCTCCACCTTATACCATCTTCTCTAACCTCATACATTCTAGCCACCACAAACTCCTTGGTCCTTGAAGCCTCAAATGCTAAAGGGAACATGTCGCACAATCTTCCTTCACCTAGCCACAAATCTTCCCAAAATCTAGTTTCATTTCCCGCACCAATCTTGAATCTAATATTTTTGTTGAAATCTTCTAACTCTTTATAAATATTAAACCACAAACTACCTTTTTTTGATCCTTTGGGTTGGAGAGTTTCCCATCCGGTAGATGTTTCACCAAACTTTTCAACTATAATCTTCCTCCATAAAGCATCTTTCTCTAAACCGAAGCGCCAACACCATTTTTTAAGCAAAGCCGAGTTCACTTGCTTAGATTTTCGAATACCAAGACCACCTTTTTCTTTTGGTTTAGATACTAATGACCAACCCACATTATGAATTCTTTTCTTATTTGGATTATCATCCCACAAGAAATCTCTCACCACCTTGTCGATCTTCTTAGTTATGGAACAAGGGGCAAGAAAAATGGAGAAGTAATAAATCGGTAAACTACTCAAAACACTTTTGATGAGAGTTAACTTACCTCCTCTTGTAAGAGTTTTCCCGTTCCATGAAGTAATTCTTTTTGCACAAGTTTCTAGAATTTTTTCCCACTTTTGCAAACCTCCCACCTTGTCCCCCAAGGGAAGACCAAGGTAAATACTTGGAAAGTTGGCATTCTTGCAACCTAACATGTTAGCATAATCTTCAATTCCCCCGTCGACCGCAACCCCAAAAAGACTACTCTTAGAGAAATTTATCTTCAAACCCGAAATAAGCTCAAAACAAAGAAGATGATAACGAAGAGCATCTACTTGCTCTCTCTTCGCATCAAGAAAAACAATAGTATCATCGGCGAATTGCAAGTGATTTATTTTTGTTCCCCCTCCTTTACCGAGAAACCCGATATTAGATCAAGTTCTTGCGCTTTGCTCAACATACAACTTAAGACTTCACCAACAATCGTAAAAAGAAAGGGAGATAGTGGATCACCTTGACGAAGACCCTTTTCACTACCAAAATATCCATACGATGAACCATTCACAAGAACCGAGAATTTTGAGAATGTTAGACAATTTCTAATCCAAGCTCTCCAAACACCACCAAATCCCATTTTGAATAAAACTTCGTTTAGGAAATTCCAATTGACATTATCAAACGCCTTTTCAAAGTCAAGCTTACAAACCAAACCCGGAAGTTTTTGACGAAGTCTAGAATCCACACATTCATTCGCTATCAACACTCCATCAAGGATTTGTCTTCCTTTAATAAAACTAGATTGAGAGGAAGATATTAGAGTAGGAAGATATACCTTTAATCGCTCCGCTATGACCTTTGAGATGATTTTGTACACACTTCCGATAAGGCTAATAGGTCGAAAGTCTTTTACTTCCTCTACTCCAACTTTCTTAGGGATAAGAGCAATGAAATTGTTTTTCAAAGACTTATGAAGGACATTGTGGTCATGAAATTCTTTGAATACCTTCATCAAATCTTCCTTTATAAAATCCCACCCAACAATGAAGAACTTAATAGGAAAACCATCCGGCCCCGGAGCACGATCAACTCCCAAATCCTTAATTGCATTATTTACCTCATCTTCGCTAAACGGTCTTTCTAACCAAACACTTGCGTTCTCATCAATTCTCTTTAAGCACATATTCTTAATTCTTGGACGATTATTCGAAATTTCTTTAAATGCTAGCTCAAAGTGGTTTGCAATACCCTTCTTGATTTCTTCTTTATTTCCGGTCCACCGCCCATTTATACGAAGATTGTTGATGTTGTTTATAGCCCTATGACCCTTTACCACTCGATGAAAATGTTTTGTATTTCTATCTCCATCTCGAAAATATCTAACTCTTGACTTTTGTCGCATCATTACATAATGACGACGATGAGCCACTTCATACTCCACTTTAGCCGACACAAGCATGGCTTCTTCAACTTCGGTAAGGCCTCTATCATCATCTAAGTCATCCAAATCTTTCATCTTTGTAAGAGTCGATTCTATAGCTTTATCAATGCTTCCAAAAACATCTCTATTCCACTCCTTCAATTTCTCCTTTAAAGCATTTAACTTCTTTGAAAAACATTCACCCGCCGTACCTACAAAAAAGAAAGATTCCCACCATTCTTTCATTAGGTGAATTATGTTAGTGTCTTCTACCCAAGCTAGATGAAATCGAAACGGGTAAGCACCCCAATCCGAGTCCGAAGAGCTTAACTCAATAGGAAAATGATCCGAAAATGGTCTTGCAAGGCGCTTGAAATTGATATTTGGGTAGTGGTCTTCCCAATCCGAGGAGAAAAGAAAACGATCGATCTTGCTCTTCTTATTTGGCGGTCTACTCCAAGTATACTTCGCACCGGAAAGAGGATACTCCACGAAATCAAGGTCATTACATAGTTTATCGAAGAGTTCCATTGATCTTGAGGCTCTACGGCAACCTCTTATCTCCACCATATATCTTATTTCATTGAAATCTCCACCGAGACACATCGGATATCCATCCCAATAACCATGCAAGGTAGCTAACTCCATACGAAATCTTTTTTTTTCATGCACATTGCAAGGCCCGTACACACCTACCAAAACCCACCGAAAATTATCATCCAAATTACGACAAGAAATAGTTATAGTGAAAATGCCTTCTAGAAAGTCATCAACTTCAACCATATCCGAATTCCATATAATTAGGATTCCGCCCGACCGTCCATAAGAATTTAGAGCAACCCATCTACATGGAGTGGTACCCCAACATTGGCGCACAATAGCATCGGTACAAGCACTAAGCTTAGTTTCTTGAATCATAAGAATAGTAGGCTTCCATCGTTTTACACGATTTCTTAACTTCAATCGCTTATTCGGGTCTCCAAGACCATTAACGTTCCACGATACTATTTTAAACATTAAAGCAATAACTAGCCCATACAAACCAATCACCAAAAGAAAGAGCAATCAAGACCCTTCTAATCTCTCTATCACAAGCTCGTCTTTGAAAGCCTTTGCTTGAGCTAGAATAGTATTTGAAACAAAAGAGAGTTCTTGGTTTGAGAATACAATACCCGAAGAAAGTCCCGAGTTTTTAAGCTTATCATAAAGGATATTGAACTTATCCACGATACCCTTTGCCACCGTCAAAGAATCACCCGATGAACTATTGATATTCCTCGCGCTCCCACTAGTGTGAGAACCTGCATCGTCGCTATCTTCATTTGTTGGGATGTTTTTCTTGCCATCCTCACTTATAAACAAAGACTTGTGAGTCCCCTTTGTACCTACTTTGTCCATGCCATTTCTTGATGAATTAACTTCATTCTCACTGCCACTTCCACCGTCAGAATTAGTATGCTTGGAGACAGACACGGAGCTGGGCGATGCTTGCTCATTAGACATTTTAGATTTCAATTGCTTTCTTAAGCTTCTCAAAGAACAGGAATCCATTGTAACTGAACTAGAGATATGAGCACTGGGCCCGAAAATAGGAGCATTAGAAGTTGCATGGTCACCGCAATTGAAAACTGGTTGGGCTTGACAACCCATAGAAGGCCCAGTGTTAAGCAGTGGATTAATAGGCTGATTTTGGCGCTGCAGACCTTACTTTGGCGCTTCAAAGGGTGACAAAATAGGGTCACCCTAAATCAAAACCAAAAATCCCTTATAAAAATGGACAGTTTTACCCTTATAAAATAGGCTAACGAAAACAACCATGTTCTTCTCCTCCTTCACTACCAACGCCACCACCACCCCGCCACCACCCCTGATAATAGCTCCGCCACCACCATCGCAGCCCTAAAACCCATTCTTCTTCTCTGAATTACCAGTGACGATAAACCATAACCACTTCTGATCTCCCTCAAATTAGGATCTCCCTCAAACCATAAACAATTCTGAACAAACCCCATGTTTTGAATCATGTTTTCATTGTTTTTTTAGGTTAGAATCATCGATTTGGGGCTGTTTTTTTCGCACCAGTTGGTTTTACGGTTTGGATTTCATTTGAAACCGAGGCGTAAACTAGTTTTTACGTCTTGTGATTCTTCATGAAGTAAGGCGTAAAAGATTTTACGCCTTGCAAACCAAGGCGTAAAAGATGCCCTAGTTTTGCCCTAGAATGTTTTACGCCTACCAAACCAAGGCGTAAACATTTTGGAATGTGCTCACAAAAATGTGAACCGTAAACATCAAAACCAAGGCGTAAAAACTGAATTGGGGAGTGAAAACTGAATTGGGGCGTAAAAATTGAATTGGGGCATAAAAAAAATGAATTGGGGCGTTAAATTCAGTTTTTACGCCTTGGTTTTGATGTTGTTACGCCCCAATTCATTTTTTACGCCCCAATTCAATGGTTTACGGCTTGGTTGCATTTTTTTTTTTTACGGTTTGGTTTTGACGCCCCAATTCATTTTTTACGCCCCAATTCAATGGTTTACGGTTTGGTTGCATTTTTTTTTTTTTTACGGTTTGGTTTTGATGTTTACGGTTCACATTTTTGTGAGCACATTCCAAAATGTTTACGCCTTGGTTTGGTAGGCGTAAAACATTCTAGGGCAAAACTAGGGCATCTTTTACGCCTTGGTTTGTAAGGCGTAAATCTTTTACGCCTTGGTTTGTAAGGCGTAAATCTTTTACGCCTT
>JAJJMA010304413.1:0-10761 GCA_023529015.1 Papaver nudicaule | reverse complement strand
GGCGGCCTTTTTCCCGTGAATCTTCCTTCACTTGTATCTTCATATCAAACGATCCTCCTGTTCTTTTCTTCTCGACCCATTGTTTTAATCGACCCTTTCTTACATAAAGTTGATTTCTTTAGGGTTTTTCCTTCTTTCTTCTCTTTATTTCCAGCTGCCTCTGCTATTTCCGTCGCCGGCGGTGTCGCTTTTTTCCTGTTTACATCTTTTTCCATGTCGTCTGTCTCTGCGATTGAGGCCCTTTCTTTGAGGTTAAATGGTTTGTTCCCAGAGGGAAGGGGCTTTCGAATCGAGTCCATTGATTCTCCCAGATTAACTCCGGAGTTAGTCGAAGCGTATCAGTGTAGCGAAGATGTTCTTGTAGTGACGATTCATCAGATGACCGCTGGATTGTTTCCTCCTCTCTATCGATCTGATAATCCTTTATTTCTTGAAATTCTTTGTTCTCTTCCTCAACCCCGAGGTGTGATGCAACTTACTTGCAGCGCGATCTATCTTATTAACCAATGGGTTCTTCAGTCTGAGAATAATTCTCCTGCTGAATCCACAGCGAAGTATTATTATACCGCTGAGAACTTCTTTAAACACTACGAGCCCTTTCTGAGTGTAGATAATGAGTTAGCTCCTTGGGGGGTTAGCTTTCGGATGGTGAGTGATAGCCGAAACATTCTTCCCGAAGCTCTAGATTACTCACTGGATGAAGATTGGTCTTCGGAGCCTATACTCCTTCGAGGTCCAATACTCCGAGGTTGGAAAGACTCTGGTCGATTCATTGTTCGGACCGAGTTCGAGGCAGGCCACGAGTTTGAGACTCGACATCTGTTTTCTATTTGCTTTCCTGACGAGGATAGGAGGTTATTTCGTTCGTTTTTGGGCAAGGGCAAGGACGTCGTCGTCGAGTCTTCGGGTACCCTGAAGCGTCCTCGGCCTGATGAGGGGACTATGCAGCAGGTAACAAATACTCTTTCTTCGTTCTTTCCGAAGTATTCCTACTTCCCTCATTTTGTTTCCTGAGGAAGACGGGTCCTTATCTGCAGGGACAGCCTTTAGGTGCCTTGAATCGTGGCCATGGTTTGATGAAGTTGAGCTATGGGGAGAATCCCAAAGTTTCTCGGCCGCTGAAGAAGGCTACTTTGCAAGCAATTCTGAAAGGGGTTCCAACTAACCTTCGCCAGACTATCAAGGTTCCGTCTAAAGAGACTCTAAGTGCTGACAAAGAAATTCCAACATCAGCAACGACTGAGATGGTAATCGAAGGGGTGACTGCAGTAAGCCCTCGGACTACCCAGTCCTTAGTTGTCAGTGGTGCCTCCGCCTCGGCCATGATGCCTGCAACCTCGAGTGCTGGTGCTGCCTCGGAATTTACTCTTTCAACTTCTTCTACGCCGAAGGTTACGTTAAATGCCTCTACCTCGGCGATAGCAACCTCCACGAATGTTTTTGGTGAGCCCTCGATTCTCTACTCAGACGAGATTATTACACCAGTGGATCTTCTTTGTCCCCAAGAGGATGGTTCGTATGTTAAGATGGATTCCTCCAAACAGCTTGTCTCCAGTTTTCCACAGAGTTCGATGTTTCCACCTCCTCCTAGCTATGCTTGCAAATATAAGCAATCTTATACTGCCGAGAGGTTTAAAGATGTTTTGTATGAAAATTATTGCCCTGGCGAATTTACTACCGAGGTTTCAGCTCGCTTTGAAGCTCATGCATCGGATCCCTTAGGGCAGCCCTTAGATCCAGATTTCTGCAAAAAGCTTGGCGATCTCTTCGGAGGTGATTGTCCTCGAGCCGAGTATGATTGTCGCCATCCTCCCTTGTCCTATGAGGAGAATTTAGCCATGGTTCAGGCGGTGAGTTGCATTTGTTGTTGTTCATGTTGATGCTGCTGGAGCGTTTTGTTAATCTATTTTTGCCACCTTTTGCTAGGGCGACTATCATGCTACTGGCCTTTTAGCCTACAACTTTGATCAAGCTGGTGAAAACGAGTATTATGCACGAGAGTTTCATCGGATGCAGGAGGAGCTTGCTCAGGAGAAGGTTCGCAGTGCTGAAGCGAAGAAACAGTCTATATGTAAGTCCCTTATTTTTTCATTTGCTTTTATGGGAACATCTGTTTTCTGCAGCCTCGCCTAAAACAGGTTTGCTACTTGCTTTTGAAAAAGGCGAGCTGGAAAAGCTTGAGAAAAAACTTCAAGAAGCTCGGTTGGCTATTGATCAGCTTCGGAATGACCGACAGTCATCTCAACTTGCCTCAAGTAGCGAAAGCTATCTTAATGATAGAGCGGCGCTGCTGGAGGAGGGGGATAAAGCTTTGGAAGATGTGGATTATTATAGGGTGAAAAGGCAAGAGGCCGAGAGAACTTATGTGAATGAGAGAAGGAGAGGGGATCAAGCTGAGCGCCTTGCCGAGGAAATGAGAAATAGAAACACGTTGCTGTCCCGAGAAAATCATTTTTTCCAAATGGATGTGACTCGATTGCAACAAGAGCGAGATGCAGCTCGTTTAGAGAGGTCGATCAGTGCCTCGGGTAGGGTTTTAATTGAGAGGTTGGAGGAGAGGGTCAGAGAGTTGAAAGTGCAACTGTCTACCCAGCAAAATGTAAATAAGGAGCTAACTACTGCGAATGATGTTCTAAATAGGAGTTGCATTGATAAATGTCGAGAGCTTGCTTCGGCAAATAGGACGAACGTCCAGACTGCTGCTCTTGTTAATGAATATCGAATAGAATTAGCCAAAAGCGGGGTCATTACTTCTGAGGATATCCGAAAGAATGCCTCGGTGCCTCGCTTTACAAATCAGCACCAGGTTGCTGAATATATGGTTGTCAAAGAGAGTAGGGAGTTAACCCAAATTTTCCTTTGCTTTTCTGCTTACTTCATAGCTCTAACGAGGCCGTTGTTTTGTTTATTCTTATGTTTGTTATTTTCGCTCTCAGGCATCGAAGCTAATTTGAAGAAGCAGGCTATCGACGCCGAGGTAGCGAGGAACGAAGCCACGAGTCAGCTGGTGACTGAATCCGAGCTGAAGTTGGAAGCCGAGAGGAAGGTTAAGCGTTTGAATAGAGAATTATCCGAAGAACGCCAGCACCGCTCTGCTGAGTCTGCTAGATTTACTCGAGAGCTTGAGCTGGAACGCAGGCGTCGTACCGAAGAAATGACAAATCACGCTAGACTATTATCCGAGGAGAAGGAACTTCGTCTTAAACATCAGGCACGTGTGAGGGACCTGGTGGTCGGTTTTGGCCTCGTACGTCATGAGTTGAGACATGGTCAGGCCGTAGAAGAACTTCTTTCTCAGTCTGCTATTGCCAATGCCTTTGCTACAAGCAGGGCCTGCCGAAAGCAAGGTCGTTTTCTTTTTAGAACCATTGGTGTTGAACCTCCTACTTATGCTGCTATTGGTGCGCATGACTCGGACGTTGCATCTCCTATTGATAAGTATCTGCTTCCTCAGGAAGTTTATGTGGCTTTGGCTAGAAATGAGCTTCGAAGGAGGGGCCTACTGGAGAATTTTTTAAGGATAGCCAATGGTGGTGATTGCGATGATGCTGCTCGAGGTGGTGATTCAGGGAATCTCAATAATGCCACCGAGGGTACCCATGATGGCCCAAACGAATCCGTTCATTGTTCCGAGGACGGTCCTCATGATGATGCCGATCGTTCAAAGGATAATTCACGCCCTTAGCTTGTGCATTTGTGTTTTTCCTTTGTAGTTGTGTCTGCGCCATTTTGCTTTATACACGCATTTTTTTTTATTTTTTTTTTTGCTGCCACACTTCATGTCCTGTATTCGCACACACACACACATATATATATATATATATATAAAGGATTTATTTTAGTTAAAATGTTTTTGCCCCTCCTCGGGACTGTTTTTTGTTTTGAGGAGGTCCCTTGGTTAAGTAATTTGCTTGTGTATGCAAGCAAATCAACTGCCTCGGGGTTCCATCTTCCTCTATAGGTAGATGTTAATCCCATTTATCGTCCCCTCGGCGCCCGAGGACGTTTACTCCTCGTGGCCGTTTGGTAGTGAGTACGAATGTATCGTCGGCTTATGTAGCCTTGATTCAAAGTGCTCACCGCTATCGGGGTGTCTTGTGGGTAGAGGACCGTGCCATATAACTCGTAGGGCCCTTACGATTTATATGGTCATCGGCTCTGTGCCTGCTATTCGAGGACTTTTTTATTGTTTGGCGTTTTTTGCCTTTGGCGTTACAGCCTGTTTGGCGTTTTTTGCCTTTGGCGTTACAGCCTGTTTGGCGTTTTTTGCCTTTGGCGTTACAGCCTGTTTGGCGTTTTTTGCCTTTGGCGTTACAGCCTTTGTAATGTTGTTGATAGTATTTGGAGTTTGACTTCGGTGAGAGTTGCATCAATGAGTGCGATTTTCTTTTATTAAGTCTCTTCGGATGTTGCTTACAAATGGAATTACTTTCTCAAGCCAAGTGTTTCATGTACCTCCCCTCCACTGGGGTTTTCAATCGTTGTCCTTCAAGGTTAATCAAACTGTAAGTATCATTATCGAGGCGCTTTTCAATAACGAATGGGCCGACCCAGAAAGGCTCTTGCTGAGTGTCGTTGCCGTTGCTGGACTCGCCTGATTGTTCATTCGGAGTCTGGGGGTTGTATGTTGCCACGAGGAATTGTTCTCTGTTTTCCAGATGCGGATTTTCTTCGCCTCCTTCCTGTTTCAGGCTTGGCATCCCAGCTTCGATGTCAGCTATGAACTTTGCTATGCTTTCATCCGATATCTTCGGGTTCTTGACTGGTTCCGAGCATTCCTTACTTGCTTCTCTAGCTTGTACATCGATTTCGTGGCATGCCCGAGCCTCAGTAGGATCACCTCGGATTTCAGCAATCCCTGTTGGTGTTGGGAATCTGATCTTTTGGTGTAAATTAGATGCAACACCCATGATATTATGCAACCATGGCCTACCCACAATGGCATTGTATGGAGAGTCTATGTCCACCACGCAGAATAAAGTTGGTTGTTTCTCACTACCGGCATGAACGGTGATCATTAACTCTCCTCGGGGTGTTGACGGCTTTCCATTAAAGCCAAATATGTTATAAACCGATGGAACCAAAGCAGCTTTCTTGCCCTTCATTTTGTCAAATGTTTGTCCGAATAATATGTCCACAGAACTCCCAGGGTCCACCAATACTTTAGTCATGGCTATCTTCCCCATTTGTAAAGTAATAACCAAAGGGTCATTGTGCATTCTGCCCTCATTGGGAATGTCTGCCGCTGAAAAGAACACTGGCTGCTTCTGCCATTCCTCCAAGCGAGTCCTTGTGACCACACTAAGTATCTCTTGTCCATCCAAGTCTCTTTTGTGGATGCATCCAGTCTGGATTCCTTCTAGTCCTTTTGTATGAACTATGGAGTTGCAAGCTCCGAACCTTGGAATTTCTCTGTCGATGGTAATCACATAGGCTTCGTGCTTTGGTTCGTCCTTGGGTAGCGGTTGATTAGGGGGAGGTTGTGGCAGCTCTAGTAGGTGCTTGAACTGATCCCTGGCGATAAAGAAGTAAATTTGATCCTGTGCCGTGACACAGTTTTCGGTGGTATGCCCAAAAAACTTGTGAAATTGACAGTAGTCTCTCGAGTTTTTTGTGTGCTTGGGCTGGTTTCCCCTACTGCGAGGATACCTTATCTCGTTGGCAAATTCGGGTTGCTCGATGATCCGAAGAGCATCTTCAATGGGTACACAGAGCTTTGGAAGCTTTCTGTCGTGGAATGCAGGAAATCCTGGTTTAGTCGCTCCAAACTTTCTGTTGCCCTGCCCTTGCTGACTACTGTTTCCTTCGAACTCCCCTCGAGAGTTGTTGCCTCGGTTGTCATTGTATTTTCGGTTATCATGGTATTTTCCATCGCCAAATTTTCCTTCGGTCCCATATCTACCACTGTCATCTTGTCTTTCTCGCTTTGTAATGTCCCCGAAGTGAGTGTTTGTTGCTTGCCCTCGCTCTTCAAGCGATAAATTGTTGATGGAGTGGACCTGCTTTAGGATTGTTTCTTTTCCCAGTGCTGCTTGTTCTTTTATTTCCTCCAAAGTAATGCCCTCCTTTTGGTACTTCCTTAGGTCCTGCAATGTCTCCAAGTTCTTCGAAAAGAGTCTGTCATACAGAGGGTGATCTTTGTCCAGAGCGTTTAGGAATGCTCGAAGTTTATCCTTTTCAGTGGCTCCATTTCCTACTTCGACACACTGCTCGGTCCACCTGCTCGTTAGACTTTTTGTTGACTCTCCCGGACGTACTCGAATGCTAAATAGCTTCTTCACCCCTGGCTTAGAGGAGTTGTTGTATAGAAAATGTAGAATAAAGACTTTGGAGAGTTCCTCGAAGGACGAGATCGAGCCAGCTGCGAGGTTATCATACCATGCGAGAGCTTCTCCCTTCAAACTAGAGGGGAAATATTTGCAAAGCACTTCATCCCGATTGGCGTAAGCTAGGAAAACTCGGAGATACATCTTGATATGTACAGTGGGGTCCCCCGTGCCGTCGAAGATGGAGGTGAAGGTTGGCATCGTGCATTTTACTGGAATAGGTAATGAAAGGATTTCCAAACTTAGTGGAGAGCGGTTTACGTCGTTCATGGCTTGAGTGAGCTTAATTCTATCACTTGATTGGATTCTGTTGTCAAAGAGCTCCGCTCGGAGTGCTTTAATTTGGTCCATCATTACTTGCTGCAAGGCTCTTGTCTCGGCATCCTTCTTCGTTGAGTTACCTTCGGTGAATGTATGCATGCTTGCCTTTGTGTACTCTGGAGGTGCAATCTTTTTGCTAGACACCGTGATTCCGTGACCTTTGCTAGTGCCCTTGACCTTTGTGCCTGCTTTAGATTCGGAGAGTTCCTTTGGTCGAGATGCGTTACTTGGACGAGAGTGTCCTTCGCTGCCTCATTTGTAATTTGAAGCCGATTTTTCCGCTACCTTTTTGTTTGCCTCGGCGAGCTGTTTCTTTAACTTTTTTATTTTCCTGTTTTTCAAGATTAATTTTCTAAATTGTTCAGCTCTGGCCGTATTTGCTTCGGTAGGTTGTTGCTCAGGTATTTCATTTTCGGGATCAGATTCTTCGTTCTCATTTTCCTCATTTTCACCATTTCTTCTTGTATTTGCTGCTGGCGTGGCTCTTCGGCCTCTGAAAATCCGTTTCCGTCGGGACCTAAATCTTCTATAAACACTTCATCCTCCTGTATGTTTTCTCGATGCTGGACTGTGCTAGCCGCTACCTCTGGAGATAATCCTTTACTGGTCGAGAATCTGGTGTTGTGCTGTCTGGATGATCCAGTACCTTGCCTTGAGGACCCTACTCGCTGCTTCGGAGCGTGTTCCGATTGGGAAGCCATTCTGAGTGTGACCTGTCAAGAAACAAAAAACCCGTGAGGTCCAAGGCGGCTAGCGCAGTGTACTTTGTCGGCCATGTAAATCTACTCTGCAACTAATTTTTTCAGACGAAATTGAATGTGTCGTATTTGCCCTTTTTAGGCGCATTCCTAACTGCTTATTTTGTCCTTTAGCTCAAATCATCCCCTTTTCATCTGGGTCTGTTTATTGGAATTTTATTTCCAAATATAGCATGAAAAATGGAAGAAGCCCCCAAAATGAATTTTTATGTACAACAGGAAATTTTTGAGAATCCTAAAATGGGTTTTTACATATATTATGAGCTTTGAAAGCCCTAAAATGGATTCCTATGAATAACATGAGTTTTGAAACCCTAAAAATGGATTTCGATGTATAACAAGAGTTTTGAGAACCCTAAAATGGATTTTTACATATATTACGAGCTTTGAAAACCCTAGAATGGACTGCAGGAATCAGCACGATTTTCCAATTGTTTGTATTCTGTGCTACAAAAGGTTTGAAAGCGAATATTAACTGCCTTTCTCGGAGATTAACTTCATCATACCGAGGTTTTGAGAACTCTTTAATGGATGATTTTATCATCTGATTCTATGCTCAAAAAACTCATAAACATGCCAAAGCCTTTAAGGTCTTTTGGATGCTTAAGGTATAGGAGCTGTTTTTCAGAAATCTAACTTTTGAAAATCTTTTGAGAAGATTAGAAAGAAATATAACAACAAAAAATTTGAAAATCCGAAAAATCACAGGCAAACCCTAAGTTGTTTTAATCATCCCTGTTTCTAGCGCCAAACTGTACGAGTAGAAAATCTGCATAGGTACTCAAGGTACCAAATCCATCAGATCTACCCATACATACATATTTTAGTTATGATTCAGTGGCGCGAAGGCCACAAGAACAGCACCGAAGGTGTCTTGAACAGTAATTAAAGACCATATAAACAGTAAAGACTAGATATAAGAAGACTTTATATGTATTTCAATGCTGAGATTACATGAATAAAACCCTAAGGAACCAGAGGAGATTACAAACCTAATCTCTCTCTTGCTACTTAGGCTCAACCCAAAGAGAATCCAACCCCTACTACGTTTTCCAAGCTCGCCTTATATAGACCGAGCTTGGGTGGTTTACAGCTAATAAAGACAAAAGACTCAATCGTGGTGGTGTCAGTCCCTGTCGAGTAAGGCGGTTTATGCTCCGAGGCTGAGTCCAAGACTTCGGTCCTTCGATCGGCAACCGAATCCTTTCCCTCCAAGTCTTTACTTCACTCGTGTGTAACTGTTTCCTCTTTAGGCCGGTCCGAGATCTCGCTGTTAATCTTCTCGGTGTGGTTCTCTTGGTTTTGTTAAGCTTCCTGGATGCGAGACACGTGTTCCGAGGGGTTTTACCCCCTACAGTTTGCCTCTTTCCTTTCTTTGTATCGAAGATGCGAGGAGAGGAAATTCTCTTTCCTGCCACCTCTTTGTCGAGTATCCCTACTGCCTGCCACGTGTGTATTTTCCTTTATGACACGTTCTCCTAGACTCGCGGCTTTTCACCTTCTGACCGGTTGAGCCGGTTTCTTCTCACTATTTAAGTTTCGCTTCTCCCTCTAAAAAACTTTAGACCTTTCGTTTCCATCTTCTTTGGCGCCGGCGGCCTTTTTCCCGTGAATCTTCCTTCACTTGTATCTTCATATCAAACGATCCTCCTGTTCTTTTCTTCTCGACCCATTGTTTTAATCGACCCTTTCTTACATAAAGTTGATTTCTTTAGGGTTTTTCCTTCTTTCTTCTCTTTATTTCCAGCTGCCTCTGCTATTTCCGTCGCCGGCGGTGTCGCTTTTTTCCTGTTTACATCTTTTTCCATGTCGTCTGTCTCTGCGATTGAGGCCCTTTCTTTGAGGTTAAATGGTTTGTTCCCAGAGGGAAGGGGCTTTCGAATCGAGTCCATTGATTCTCCCAGATTAACTCCGGAGTTAGTCGAAGCGTATCAGTGTAGCGAAGATGTTCTTGTAGTGACGATTCATCAGATGACCGCTGGATTGTTTCCTCCTCTCTATCGATCTGATAATCCTTTATTTCTTGAAATTCTTTGTTCTCTTCCTCAACCCCGAGGTGTGATGCAACTTACTTGCAGCGCGATCTATCTTATTAACCAATGGGTTCTTCAGTCTGAGAATAATTCTCCTGCTGAATCCACAGCGAAGTATTATTATACCGCTGAGAACTTCTTTAAACACTACGAGCCCTTTCTGAGTGTAGATAATGAGTTAGCTCCTTGGGGGGTTAGCTTTCGGATGGTGAGTGATAGCCGAAACATTCTTCCCGAAGCTCTAGATTACTCACTGGATGAAGATTGGTCTTCGGAGCCTATACTCCTTCGAGGTCCAATACTCCGAGGTTGGAAAGACTCTGGTCGATTCATTGTTCGGACCGAGTTCGAGGCAGGCCACGAGTTTGAGACTCGACATCTGTTTTCTATTTGCTTTCCTGACGAGGATAGGAGGTTATTTCGTTCGTTTTTGGGCAAGGGCAAGGACGTCGTCGTCGAGTCTTCGGGTACCCTGAAGCGTCCTCGGCCTGATGAGGGGACTATGCAGCAGGTAACAAATACTCTTTCTTCGTTCTTTCCGAAGTATTCCTACTTCCCTCATTTTGTTTCCTGAGGAAGACGGGTCCTTATCTGCAGGGACAGCCTTTAGGTGCCTTGAATCGTGGCCATGGTTTGATGAAGTTGAGCTATGGGGAGAATCCCAAAGTTTCTCGGCCGCTGAAGAAGGCTACTTTGCAAGCAATTCTGAAAGGGGTTCCAACTAACCTTCGCCAGACTATCAAGGTTCCGTCTAAAGAGACTCTAAGTGCTGACAAAGAAATTCCAACATCAGCAACGACTGAGATGGTAATCGAAGGGGTGACTGCAGTAAGCCCTCGGACTACCCAGTCCTTAGTTGTCAGTGGTGCCTCCGCCTCGGCCATGATGCCTGCAACCTCGAGTGCTGGTGCTGCCTCGGAATTTACTCTTTCAACTTCTTCTACGCCGAAGGTTACGTTAAATGCCTCTACCTCGGCGATAGCAACCTCCACGAATGTTTTTGGTGAGCCCTCGATTCTCTACTCAGACGAGATTATTACACCAGTGGATCTTCTTTGTCCCCAAGAGGATGGTTCGTATGTTAAGATGGATTCCTCCAAACAGCTTGTCTCCAGTTTTCCACAGAGTTCGATGTTTCCACCTCCTCCTAGCTATGCTTGCAAATATAAGCAATCTTATACTGCCGAGAGGTTTAAAGATGTTTTGTATGAAAATTATTGCCCTGGCGAATTTACTACCGAGGTTTCAGCTCGCTTTGAAGCTCATGCATCGGATCCCTTAGGGCAGCCCTTAGATCCAGATTTCTGCAAAAAGCTTGGCGAT
>JAJJMA010304368.1:0-16848 GCA_023529015.1 Papaver nudicaule | reverse complement strand
ATGCCGACCGTCCCGACACTGCCGAAATTTACAGCTCCACCATTGCCCAGTACTAGTAGCAAAATACCTTCTCGACATCTTTTGGCCGATGCTCCAGCAGCTCCTGCACCTATGAAATCCACCACGCCATCTTTAAAAACCCCTTCATTACCCAAGATGCCGAACATTCCATCTGGACCATCTCTATCTATTCCTTCATTTTCATTACCCAAGATGCCTTCATTTCCAAAGCAGGGTGGCCTTCCAAAGATGCCGACCCTGCCGAAATTTGCACTTCCTCCAATGCCCAGTTTTACCGGTAAATTACCTTCTTTCCCTGGTAAAGCCACATCGCCTTCAGCGCCTAGTAAATTTACTCTTCCAAAGTTCTCCTCCCCTCCTCCTAAAACCGCCACTACCCCCTAAAGCTGACAACTAGTGACCAGCAGGATTCTTTAGTTGCGTGTTGTCTACCTCGGAATGTTTTTGTTTGGTGTAATAATTGAGCTATATGCATATAGAAGCTCACTACTTGAGTCATAACTAGATGAGCTTGTGTGATATTCATCTTTTGCTTGTAATTTGTTTGGGATTATGGTCCCGTTATTAGTTTGGTGTGATTTGAGGTTTTTACCTTCGCAATGTGATGTTTGTACTTCTTTGGCTTCCCATGTTTTGTGTAATAAAAAGGATTTGAATTTACAGAAGGTTGCTATAGAATCTCCTTTTCTCTTACGTCTAATTAGTACTATGGCTAGTAGCCTTTCAAGCTAATATAGTTAATATGAATAAAGATAACTATGGCTAGTAGCCTCTCATAATAGGCGTCACCTAAAGATTTCTCCACGTGTGAACCCTATAGTATCTCATCTAGTTACCGACAAAACTTTTACTCATTTTCCTTGGGTGTTCTTATTTGATGAGGCGTCCTTACACCATGTGTACACCAAGGTTTTTGGTCTTCTCCGAGAGAAAACGGTATTGTACGACAACATTGTGGAACCAGGACTTTACCTAGTTCATAAAAGACAAAGTCTTCTTCCTTTTTTTACCAACTTTAGACTGGAACACAAAATTGGCAAATGACATTTGTATATCTATGATCACAACCATGATTTCTATTGGAGATATACATTCGGTCTTTCGGCACCTACATTATGGGTCTCTCTTGGTAGGAAATTACATATTCGCTGCTTGGGGTTCCATCTCGTTACATCTTAAGGGTCTTCTTCCTTGGGATGACCCTTATGGGTCTACGATTCAGACAATTACGTTGGCTGCCCAGATGGTGGTGGTATTTACTTATGCATTGACATATGGGTTACAACAACTAGGACGTGGACATGTGTACTGACAGCAGCTGAGAACTCACAATATTTTCTTGCCACCATAGGGGTGGCTACTCGGATTGAGTCCTCTACACAAATATTACACATGTCGGCTAGAACCATTTCTAGCTTGTCTGTTGGGATAATCACTTCAGATTCAATGCAACTGGTTTGGGGATCTGACATGATGATTCTGGCTTTTTTTACAAGGTTTCAAGTTTTTTGGTATGTAGGTTGTATGGGTTTTTTGGATTGCTGCGTTTTCTGTGTTCGGATTTACTAGTTTTATCGTCTGAGTCTTCTACGGTGGATTCAGAAATTGCATATTCAACTCATGCTTTGGTTTTTGGTTCTTGGAGGTTTCGTTTGGGATTACCCTTTGTACATGGGTTTGATCCTTTGTTTCACCTATAAAAAGTCAGGCCATTCTTGGGATGGTCATCTAACCGTTCGTTGTTCGATTCGGTTAGAATCAGCTGGTATGTTGCTCTTCGGCCAAAGCTTGTATTGATGCAGTTTCTCTCCTATCGAATCATGGACTCTACCTTTGACACTATGTACGATGTATGGGAGTATTTCTTTTTGTACGTTTGTTTGTTGGTTGCAATATTTTGGCTGTGTTGTAAGGTTTGTAACCATGGGTGTAATACTCCTATATATTAATAAAGCAATCTGTTCCGTTCAAAAAAAAAAAAAAACTCCTGGTTAGTTCCCACTTCCCATCAAATTGGTTAAATCTTAAGCCTAGCTTTTTTTTTTTTTGAAGGTAAATCTTTCATTAAACATATAGAATGATACAGGTGAGCCTTTTTTATTTGCGACAAGGCACTAGAGGAGATATGGCGTTATAGCCGACCTGTTTTGGTGGCGTTGAAGCCTGACTTAGACGAGGTCATTCTTTTGGAGTTTGATTCGGCGTGCCTGCCGTGTAGTATGTAGAAAATTTTCTTTTATTTCGAGGATAGTCATACATTTTTATGTATAATATTTTCTTATATATTTCGCATTCCATGCATTGCCGAGTCCCAGGCCATCCTTTTCGTCGATTAGCTTGTATGCTCATTTTCCTGCCTTCTGCTTGATTTTAATTTGTACGGCCCTTCCCAGACTGGTTCCAGCTTTCCTGCGTTTCCTTTTTGGTATGGCGGTATTTCTCGCAGCACGAGTTCGCCAGGCTGAAACTCTCTTTCGATTACTTTTTTATTGTATCCTCGGGCTGCCCCTTTCTGGTAGTTGATGATGTGTTGCCGAGCTTCCTCTCTTGCTTCTTCGAGGTCGTCCAATTTTGCATATATTAAATCTGCCGAAAGGTTTTGTTCCCATGCTTTGTATTTATCTGTTGGTATCATTATTTCTGTAGGAAACACTGCCTCAGTCCCGAATGTTAGGTGAAAAGGAGTCATTCCCGTTGCCCGTCTTTTGGAGGTTCGGAATGCCCATAGTACGTTGTGTAGGTGTTCGCACCATTGTTTTTTGTGGGGCAGTACTCGTTTTTTCAAGTTATCCCCTATTGTTTTGTTTGTCGCCTCTGCTTGGCCATTACTTTGAGGATATATCGGCATCGAGGTTCCTAGCCTTACATTGTATTGAATTAACAGCTCTTTAACCTCGGCGCTGAGGAATTCTTGGGCATTGTCCGAGACTATTTCCGTAGGTACTCCGAATCGGCAGAATATGTTCTCCCGGAAGAAGGTAAACACTTCTCGTCCTGTGTGACTCCTGAGAGCTTTTGCTTCGATCCATTTGGAGAAGTAGTCGGTTGCAACTATGATGTACCTTCTTTGTCCTCTCCTGGAATGAATGGGCCGACGATGTCTACCCCCCATTTGGCAAAAGGCCATGGGCTCAATACTGAATTTAAGTTTGTTGCTGGTGCATGGATTCGTTTAGCAAATCTTTGGCAGGGGTCACATTTTTGAGAGATGCTTTTGGCGTCAGCATGCATGTATGGCCAATAGTATCCCTGAGCCTTGGTTCGCTGTGCGAGTGCTCGTGCACCACTGTGGGTTCCTGCTTCTCCGCTGTGTAGCTCTTTCATTAGTGCTATGCCATCTACTCGGTGCACGCACCTTAATAGTGGTCCAAGGAATGATTGTCGGTGTAAGACCCCATCTATGAGTCGGTAGTTAGCGGATCTACTGGTTACTTTGTGTGCTTCTAGTGGGTTGCTTGCCAATTCCTTGTTCTCCAAGTATTTTCTTATGGGTACTCTCCAGTCGTCGTACTCTTCTTGAATGGCCATCACCAGTTCCCCTTCTTCGGCTGCTATTGATGATTTCTTTATTCTTCCGATTTCGATGGAGATTGTATTTTGATCTGTTACTTTTGAGGCAATGAATGCCAAAGCGTCTGCATGCCTATTATCTTTTCTACAAATGTGTCGGATTTTGAGATACATAATTTTTGTCATGAGCCTTCTTGCTAATTTCTTGTACTTGGATAGCGAATCATTGGATTGGTAACTTCCATCCAATTGTCGTACTACCAGTTGTGAGTCCGTCGTTATTCGTGCTTCCTGAATTTCCATGCTTATCATGCGTTTAAAGTATGGATCATCGCTTCATATTCGGTCTCGTTATTAGTTGCTTCGAACTCTAACCGACTCCTTCGGGTGAGGTGAAGACTATGCCTACTCCTCGGCCATCGCTGTTTACCGAACCGTCAATGAATGCTTCCCATCTCCGAGGATGGCACTGTTGTAGCAGGTCGTCAGGCCCTTCATCGTCTTTGATTCCCAGGATTGGCTCTGCTTCGTAGTCTTCTTCGATTGGAAACTCGGCTAAGAAGTCTGCGATGATCTGTGATTTTAATGTCGTTCTAATTTCATAGTCCACATCATATTGTCCAATTTGAGCGTTCCACCTTGCAATTCTGCCTGCTGCCTGGAGGTTTTTCAGAACTGATTCGATTGGTGTTTTCGTTAGCACAATTATTTTGTGAGCCTGGAAGTATGTCCGAAGCTTTTGTGTTGCTACTACTAGCGCTAGAATCAGTTGTTCCAACTTGGTGTAATTTTTCTCGGCTGGAAAAAGGGCCCTACTAATGTAGTATACTGGCTTCTCTTCTTCTTTAGTTGTTACTAGCACTGCGTTGATGGCGTCTTTATTCGCGGCTATGTAGAGTTTCAAATTTTCGTCTTTCTCTGGGCGCTGCAGGGCTGGCAAGCTTGCTAAGTAATTTTTGATCCCCTGAAACGCGACCTCCCTTTCGTCTGTCCATATGAATTGCTCTCCCTTTTTTAGGATGCTAAAGAAGTCTTTACATCTATCCGAGGATCGCGCAATGAATCTGCTAAGAGCTGCCAATTTTTCAGTTTAAAGCTTGTACGTCTTTTATAGTTGTTGGCGATATCATTTCTCGGATTGCTTGTACTTTTAGCGGGTCCGCTTCGATACCTGTTTTTGTAACTATATATCCCAGAAATTTTCCGGAGGTCACCCCGAAGATGCATTTTGCTGGGTTGATCTTCATGTTAATTTGTCGCATTTTTTCCAGTATTTCTCTTAGATCTCTCACATGGGTGCCGGCTTGCTTGCTTTTAACTAGCATGTCGTCTACATATGCTTCGACGGTCTTTTTTAACCAAGGACGAAAGATATTCTCCATAGCCTTTTGGTACGTGGCGCCGGCGTTCTTTAACCCAAATGGAATTCTTGTGTAGCAATATAGTCCATTTGATGTTAAGAACGTCGTATGATTCTGATCTTCTTCCGCCAAGGGAATCTGGTTATAACCAGAGTAGCCATCCATGAAGCTTAATAGCTCATGGCCTGCTGTTGTGTCTACCATTTGGTCTATGCTGGGTAAAGGATGTGGATCCTTCGGGCACGCCTTGTTTAAATTTCAGAAGTCGATGCATATGCGCACTCCTTTGTTTTTCTTTGGTACGATGACCATGTTCGAAATCCAATCTGCGTATTGTATTTTTTTTTATAATTCATGTTTCGATCATCTTGTTTAATTCGGATTCTACCGCAGTTTGGTATATATCTGCTAACTTTCGGGGTCTCTGCTTGAATGGCCTTACTGACGGGTTTATATCTAGGTGATGACATGCCAAGATGGGGTCTATTCCTGGCATTTCACTCATTTTTCAAGCGAAGACGTCTGCGTATTCCTTCAGCAAACTCTCTAGTTCATCTCGCTGCTCTTTCTTCATCAGTGTTCCGATTTTTACAATTTTTGGATCTTCACTGGTTCCGATGTTGACATCCTCGGTGGGTTCTGTTGGAGTAAAGTTCGGAGTGTCTTTATTCATAGCACTGGGGTCCTTCGGTGCCTCCTTCGTGATTACTCCTTTTTTGCCCTGTATTATTTGATTGATTTCCTCGCTAATCATTTTCTCCTTCTGCTGCCTGTACCTTTCTCTTCGATTGCGCCTCGCATTTTTTCTTTGATCGATATCTTTTTCGTGGCATGCTTTTGACTCCGAGCTCTCGCCTTTGATTTCTTCTATGCCTTCGGGAATTGGAATCTGAGTTTCTGATGCAGTGTAGAGGGCACTCCTAAGATCCCATGCAGCCATGGCCGTCCCAGAATGGCGTTGTATGGTGATTCTATGTCTAGGACACAGAATGTTGTTTTCAGCTCCATCGATGCTACGTATACCGGTAGTGAGATGTCTCCTTTTGGTTTTGATGCTCTTCCATTAAATCCGTAGATCGTATAATCCGTGGGCACCAGTGGAATATTTTGGAAATATTCCCTGTAAGCCATTCTGAATAGTACATCTACTGAACTACCTGGATCTATCAATATTCTTGGTACTGTTTTCTTGTTTATGTTTACTGTGATCACCAAAGGGTTATTACTTGGGCCCTCTTCGGGGAGGTCTGCTGTCGAATAAGTTATTGGTCTTAGCTGCCATGGCTCGAATTTTCTTGCTTTGGCGACAATCATTATCTCCCTGCCATCTTTGTCTCTTTTGTGGATTCTTCCCGCAATGCTGCTGCCTCGTGAGCTGATGTTTTCTCTTGTATGAATCATTGAATTGCAATGGGCGGTCTGTACCGATACTTTGTTTTGTGGTTTTATTTTGAAGACTTGCCCCGAGGATCCCACTCGCTTCTTCGTAGCCTGGTCAGATTTCGAAGCCATTCTGGTTGTTACCTGTCAGAAGACAAAAAACCCGTGAGGTCCAAGGTGGCTACTGCAGTGTACTATGTCGGCCATGTAGGTCTGTACGTTGCAACGGTTTTTAACGTGCAGATTTTTATCGTTGGTCGTATTCGTTCCTTTTAGATATATCCATAACTATATATTTTGTCTTTTAGCCAAAACCATTTTTCCCAATGGTTTCTTCGTGAAAGTTTATTTCCAAATATAGCAGGCAATTTGAAAACCCTAAAATAGGTTTACAATTTTTTTTTCATAATCGTTTTCTTATAGCTAGCCTCAATATTAAGGCATATATGATGAAAATCAACTACCATTTTTGAAATCGGTTTCGTCATGCCAAGGTTTGAAACCCTTAGTTGATGACCTTACCATCTAATGATTTGCTCATAAAACCCTTAAACATGCTAAAGCCTTGAAGGATCTTTTAGATGTTTAAGGTATTGGAGCTTCTTTTTAAAGAACAAGCTTTGAAAATCTTTGAAAGAATGATAAAATCTATGAAAAATTTGAAAACCCGAAAAATCACAGGCAAACCCTAAGTTGTTTTAATCAGTCCCTGTTTCTAGCGCCAAACTGTATAAGTAGAAAATCTGCATAGGTACATGATGTTCTACAACCCTCAGATCTCACTCACACACACAGTTATTCAAACATTATTCAAGGTACAAAGACCACAAGAATAATACCGAGGGTATATAAAAGACATTAATCAGAAGACTAAATGTATGAAGATTTGTATTTATTTCAGCGTTGCAACTACATGGATTATGATCCTAAGGAGCTAGAGGAGATACAGACCTAATCCCTCTCTTGCCGCTTAGCTTATACCCAAAAAATTTCAACCCTTACAATGTTTTCCAAGCTCGCCTTATATAGGCCGAGCTTGGGTGGTTTACAGCTAATAAGACAAGAGACTCAATCGTGGTGGTGTCAGTCCTTGTCGAGTAAGGCGGTTCCTTCGGCGGCACTTCGAAGATGGCCCTGGGACTTCGGTCCTTTGGGGCGGAGTCCGAATCCCTTTCTTCTGATTCGTCTCTTGGTGTCCTCGGTCTCACCCTTCTTTGGTCTGGTCCCGAGGCTTTGCCGATACTTCTTCTGGCGCGATCTTGTTTCTTGGATCTCTGACACGTGTCCCGAGGGGTTTTACCCTCCACATACATACTCCTGCACAGTTTTCATGATCAGCCCATATGTTGTTAAACACAGTTACGAAAAGCGCACACACAATCAGAATTAAGAGTTTAGTTTCAGTGTGTGCGCCATCCATAACTACTGGTAACACAAAAAACAGAGATCATGTGTCTCTGAACCAGTTTCTCCAAAATATACCAAAAAATGTTTGTATACCCAGCATCAGAGGAGACAAACCCAAAAAATTCATGTCAACTATAACTAGGGTTGCACAACGGTCGGTCGGTAGCGGTTTTGGCCAAAACCGACCACCGAACTGCCATAGGCGGTTTTTGTAATCTGTAAACTGCCACCGACTGCAAATTAAATCGGTTCGGTTTTTAACCGATCGAATTGGATCGGTTCGGAACATGTTGGTTGCGGTTTTAACCGATTTGACTAGGGAAAAAAAATAATTTTAATTCTCAAAGATATTACAACATCAACATTATAACATCTCCTATGGTTACACAGTTGCTAAATTTCATCACTACAAAATACAAACATCTCCTGGAAATAGAAAAATCAGATTTACACATTCATTTGTCCCTCCTTGTTAGGATTATATGGGCATTTGGGAATATAGAATATGATTATTCAAGCTATTTAACCCATTGTTCTTGGAATGACACTGTCTACACCTTGCTTTTAGATTACCCAACCTTTCAAAATCAATCCATACTGGAGAAGGACTTGACATCTTGCATCAAACAAAATCACAACAAATCAGTACCAATAATAAAATAAAAAAACAAATTATAAAATCAACAACAGAAACAACAATACTAGGGTTTCGTTCTGAAACCCCAAATTGATTAACAAGAAGGGGAAAGAAAACCTAAATCAGTATTCTTTAATAACCCAAAATAATTAAACCAAAATTAGTCATTATATTACCTTTCTAAGTTCTAACAGAATTATGTCAGTTGATTGAATCTTTTAGGAGTTCGAACAAAGAAGAAGAAATAGCTAGAAAACACCAAAACCTAAAGTGATAAAAACCTTATCTTTACCATTAAAAGCAAGTATAAAATCATATCGAAAGAAAAACAAATCTGTTACTTACAAAAAGAAATTAGTGTACATACCTTCTAAGTTCTGAGTAAAGAAGAAGGTGGTGGTTGGTTGCGGTGATGGAGTTGTGGTGGTGGTGAGAGTTAGATGGTTGAGAGTGTAGCAGATCTGAAGAAAATAGACGCAGTAGTCTATGAAAAAGAAACTGATTTAGCTTTTAGGGTAATGGTTTAGTAGATGTAGAATATATATATGCTGGCCTAGATGAGATTTAGTTAGACATGAATCCAATATCAATGGTCCAGCTTAGTTGGCTCTATAGTAGGCGGTTCGGTCGGTTCAGCACTTAAAACTGCTCACCGAACCGATTTAGGCGGTTTTACATTTTCTTGAACTGCCACCGACAATTATGCGGTCGGCTCGGTTGCGGTTTTAGCGATTTTTGGCGGTTTTCGGTCGGTTAGGCGGTTACGGTCGGTTCTTGTGTAGCCCTAGCTATAACACTGACTCTATTAGTAATAGGAACTCTCTGAACCCGAGTCCCCATCATCCTCGTCATCCTCATCTCCATCGACAATATCAGTCTCTTCATCATATTCTTCATTTTCTTCCTCTTCGGAATCTTCCTCATCATCAGCTTCTTCTTCCTCATCATTATCATCAGCAGTAGCAGAATCAGAAGCACCCACATCATCTACTTCCCCCATCCTGAAGTCGAGCCAATCATCCTCATTAACTTCTCGCTCATGATCAGCCTGCACAAGCTCATCAATATAATTTCCTACATGAAATGGGTCGGCCTCATGTTCATGTTCTTCTTCTTCTTCTTCTGGTTGAGGTTCAGGTTCTGCTTCCTCCGCGTCATTATCGGACTCTATACCTTCAGTGGGAGGCGCCATTTCTAGAATCTCAAGCCACATATGGGCTTCTCTTTGCCTCCTCCTTTGGCATTCTTGAAGGTCAGCATCTTCCTGCTCCTGCCTTTTACGTTTCTTGCTCTCCTCCTCTCTGTCATGCTTTACTTTCTGCCCTACTTCTAAACAACCCACATAGTCAGAAGCACGCTTTTGGATCTCTTTGGCTTGTTCCAAGTTGCAGCGATAGATGATATTATTGAAAGCTATTAACGGATTCCAAGGATGGGACTGAGCATCAGACTCTTCTGATTTCCCGTGCTCCTCCTCATCATCAGACCCAAATATATAGCATACTTTTAATACCAACCCATCATCAGTAGAAATTCAGTGTCCATACAAACAAAAATTATATAACAACAAATACCTGTAATAATCGTCTAGTTCCGGTTGACAATGCTCAAACATTACCCACCGACATATCTGAACCCATTGAACAGGGCTCAACAAAACTTCTTTATCTCCAAGAATGGAACCCTCATCGCTGAAATCGGAATCTTCATCCAGAAAGGCAGCCCAATTGGCTTTGTGACCTCATTCGGCTCTAGCTTTGGCTTGCTCCATTGCATACCTAACAGCCTCATTTAGAATGATTGAATTTGCAATTGACGCTTCAATTTATCTCTTGTTATGGCAAAGGCCTTTGCACTCCTTCATTGCCCTGATTCAGTATGCACATGTAAATTTCAGTACAAAACTTCCAAAAAAATGCATAAAATTGAAGGGGTAAATTGGTAAAATGCCAATCCTCTCAAGTGGGTACATCCATCAAAACCTAACCGGTCCACAAACCAAGGCTTCTTCAGCCAGATGAACCATGATGTGCACGCTTATATCAAAAGAATGAAGCCGGGAAATACTTTTCGAGCACGCACATGGCCTCTGCAATCATCCACTTAGCCTTGCTCGGATCTTCTATTTTAACGACCTTAGAGCACAACAATCTAAAATACAATCTGACTTGTTGAAGTGCAATTCGAAGGTGTTTATGTCCAGGAAAGTCATGTTGAAGCAGAGCAGGTAGCAAGTACTCAATCAAAATATGATAGTCATGAGATTTTAAGCTCAGCAACCTATCCCCACTCACATTGTTACTCAAGTTTGAGCAAAAACCTGAAGGGAATTTCAGATTTCTAACAATCTGGCAAAAAGTTGTCTGCTCTTGTTTAGACAAAACCCACACCGGGATGTTTACTATCTTATTCTTAATTTTCTTCACTTTCCACTGTCCAATGTGGAGCTTTTTCTCAAGCAATTCATCACGATTATCCCATAACCTTTTAGCCTTACTTCCATCATCAAAGAGAGTGTAATAAATGTGTTCCATGACGTTCTTTTCCGTGTATATCACGTCGGTAGAATGAAATATACTCAGATGGCTATACGACTCAAGTTTCCAAAAACAACACTTCCTATTGAAAATACCTGTTCCCAAACCAGAATTATCCCTCAGATCAATACCATTATCCTCAAACTCATAATCATCCTCAAACTCAGTCTCATCATCAGACACGTATCTCTTTCTTTTGCCAGCCTTGCATTTTTGGGTCTTACCAGGTATGTAATGAACATCATTCAACAACTCGAGCGACTCTTAGTTAGTTAGTCTCTTTGGCGCCAACTTTGTCTCATCTTTTTCCAATCCCAAGAATTTCCCGTCCCTAAATGTGTGACTGCTCTTGAGGAAAATCCGATAGTTAGTGTACACTACCTTTTTAAATCCTTTGCCCATATGAGTACATCGAGTTTTGTCTGCGCAGACAACACATCCATTGTACCCATGAACTGTTCGTCTACTTAAAATACCAAGAGCAGGTAAATCATGAATCCCAAACATTAGAGTTACTCTCATGATAAAATACTCTTCTCTGAAAGAATCCCAAACTCGCATTCCCTTTTTTAAGAGAGTTTTTAATTCATCGACAAACACCTGCATAAATACATCAATGTATCCACTCGGTGACTTGCGACCAGGTATCAACATATTGTATATTTGGAATTCAGTCTTCATACACAAAGAAGGTGGAAGATTATAAACCACAGATATGAGAGGCCAACAGCTCCAACCCTCATTCAACCGGCCATGGGGATTAAACCCATCCGTCGATATTCCAAGGTAAACATTTATGCCTTCCGCTGCAAAATCCGGGAATTTTTCCTTGAACCGCCGCCACTGAGGTGAATCGCACGGATGACGCATATAACAAGGAGAAACTGCCGCTCGGTCGTGCCAATCCATGGAAGCTGATATCCAAGGTATAGAGAACATTTTCGCAAGTCTTGGTCCTAGACGAAAGTATCTTAGCACTAACATAGGTTCTTTTGACACCTGCATCACCCCAAATTTATCTTTGAATTCTTTAAATCTTTTAGCTTGGCACACTCGACATTGCTAAAGATTTTTATCTGCATTGTGATACAGCATACAATGATTCGGACAAACATGAATAGACTTGCATTCCATCCCCAGATCCTTAAGCATCGTCTTCGTAGAATCATAGTTTTTAGGGAAATTGTTTCCAGGAAGCCACTTTCCTAACAGAATCAACAAACTATCCACAATTACCAAAGAATTTATATGTTTTCTTTAGATTATGCATTTCTACGATAGCACCGAGGGTTGAGATACCTTCGGATGCTGGGTGCAACTGCTGCCCAGCCAACTTTGAGTACTTAGCATAACGTTTCCCCATATCCACCTCTTGTTCTTCACAGACTACTTGCTCATAAGGGTCAGCATGAGGACCAAAGTTTGCAGCAGCATAAGCATCCCAGTTGAAATCAGGCATTTCTTCTTCCACAACCTTCTCCTTCTCCACATGACGACTATTTGAACTCTGACCCACCAAATCCTCACCATGCAAGTACCAAGTGTTGTACGTCCTCAAGATACCCGTCTCGTACAGATGTTTTTCAACAACTTTCCATGGATGCCAAATCTCATTAGCTAACTTCTTACATGGGTAAGCACAACCAGATGGATCCCTATTTTCTGATGCAAAGTTGAGGAACTCTCTAACCCCCTCTCGATATTTTGGGCTAAATAGGTTTTCTTCCAAGCATCCAATCTTTATTCCCCGACATCCTACATTACCAAATTGAAATATGCTTCATGTTACCAAGTTCATCAACTAAAGATACAAATACTAACAATCATAAACTTTCACATACAAACTACACATACAAATCAGCAAAAAATCTATAACCAAATAGAGATCTGAAAATATGTAGATACTCATACTCTAAGTTTGAATCAGAAAAATATGTAATTGCTGGATCAATTCAGTTATTCAATTGATGTTCATATATTTGAAATTAACTTAAATAAATGTACCAAACAAGGTTGAAATGGATGAAGCTTAAATCAGTGAAATACCTAATTGCTGAATGAACTCAGATTCCTCTTAAATCAGTCAAATACCTAATTGCAGAATGAACTCAGATTCAAATTCCCAATCTCAATCAATAACTCTATGAGAAATCGATTTGATAATTAAACTAATATCAAATCGAGGTTCACATAAGTATTAACTGATTAACTGATGTTGATGATGTTTTCTCAAGCTGAAACTCAGACTCAAACGAAGGATTATCCGCTGAAAAAAAAAAGGGAAAGGAATTGAATGTTGGGCGATGAAATCCGTGGAGGTGAAGACGAATAGAATGTCTCAATTGATTTCAGCTAGACACATTAACTTCTTTCTCTACCCTATCACCAAAACTCGGACAAAATAAATGAAGAGATAAATGAATTTATTTTAAGTGATTTTCGTTTATTGTTTTCTGATTTTCAAAATTTATCTCATATGTTATTTCAACAGAATTCCGTTGAGATAAAAAAACAGGTTTTGTTACGCTGCTGGGGTTGAAATTTCATCAGACCAAAAGTTGGGCGGGGAAAAGAAAAGTCGAGGCTAACTTAGGAAGTTCACCGAAATATTGAGGGTAGGCGAGTAATTTCACCAACAAAAACACAGAGCACCGTAACAGATCGCATTTTCAGTAACCATTACGAGCTTCCCAACAGTGTATGCGCGTTGCTGAAATGCAAACCGTGACTAATGGCGCTGTTGGTAAAAACCTTGAATTCGTGTAGTGGTATCATCATCATCAGTGGCAGCAATGTGTAGTATCATCATCATCAAAGGCGGTAGTGTGTAGTATCATCATCAAGGAAGGCGGCAGTTTGCAAATTTTCGACACCAACGACAATTGCATTATCATCATCGGATGATTTTTTTTTTATCTTTTGCAAAAGGGCATGGCACACCCTTTTTACTAATTATATCGGATAGACTTTATATTTTGTAAAGGCATGGCACACCCTTTAGTGTATTTACGATCTTTGATTTTAATGAAAAACTCTAGTTATATAAAATTTTAATCTTCATTAATACTAACGAAAAAAAAACAAAAACAAATTACAACAAAAAAAAAATAATTAATCACATCTTCGTCCTCTACACAAAGAAAAAAAATTAATCATCATCCTCGTCCTCTACACAAAGAAAAAAAATTAATCATCATCCTCTTCATCTCCACCCTCAAAGGCAGCATCTGTTTGTCCTTCCCAACGAGGAGCACGAACTTCATTTTCATCTTCTTCATCTTCATCATGTCCAGCAGCTCTTTGTCCTTCTTCTGCCCAAAGATGAGCACAAAAATCACTCCTTAATCTTTCGTACAAATTTGGATTCCGAATGTGATTCGTCATCCGGGCATAGTCCCTTGCAGGCACAACCCATTCATGTACAACATCCTCCCTCAAATCCTCGTCTGGATAGTTGGTCGAGGATGCATTACGACAAGTTTTGAAGATTACCATGTATGCAAAATTATGCAAGTGAGCATAGTCTTATGCATTTCACGGGGACTCAAACCACGGAAAGAACCGCAAACGATAGCAAATTTCTTCTTCAGAATTCCAAAGGAACGCTCAACATCCTTCCTGAAGGCTATCTGCATTCCTGGACGCTCAACCACTTAGGATATATTCTATCAACAAGATAATACCCATTAGTGTACTGATGGCCGTTGATATTGAAATTCACAGGGGGGGCTCGGCCCTTCTTAAGGTCTTCGAAAAGAGGCAATTTGTGCAAAACATTAATGTCATTCTGCGAACCAGGAAGACCAAAAAAAGCATGCCATATCCAACAATCTTCAGTAGCCGCAGCTTCTAAAATGACAGTTGGCTTAGCGTAATGACCCTTGTATTGACCATCCCACATTGTTGGACACCCTTACCACACCCAGTGCATGCAGTCGAGACTACCTAGCATTCCAGGGAAACCCCTCTCCGTATTCACTTTCAATATCTCTCGAATATCTTTCTGGTTGGGCTTGCACAAATACTCTGGACCGAAATGATCAATCATAATTTCGCAAAACAATGAGAGATACTGAAAAGCAGTTGATGTACTCATCAAGGGAATCTGCAGGACAATCGTAACCAAGAATCCTCAAGGTCGCCATAACCTTCTGCTCTGGACTGTGACCTATAATATTACGACAATCAAACTGATAATCAACCTAAGTTCAACTCTTACAAGCTCCGCAATAATAAATTTCGTCAAGTGCCGGGGCATGCGGAAGCAACGCTGAAAATCTTGGTCGGAATACACACACAGTCTTCATTGAAATAATCATGCATTCATTTCTCGTGGTAGAATTCCCGATCACGGTAAGTGTATCGCTTACACTGTACTTCTTTTGGCTCAGGTTCCATTCGTATTGCGCCGGTATAGACCTGCAGCATAGTGTCGAACTGTGCTCTTTCTTCATCAGACTCAGAATCAATTTTCTGCAGCATATGAACAATTCTTTTTTGATAGGAATCAAATCGATCATTCTTCTTTGCACCTCTTCATCAGAAGAATCATGTTCATACTCCATTGATTAACAAGAAAAAAGAAAAAAATTCAGAAGATGTTTGTTGCAGCAGAGTGAAATTGTGTTTGATGTCAGAAATGTGATGAAGAATATGAGGAACAAAACGTTTGAGGGTGCATTAAATAGGCGCAACGTATTAGACCGTTAGAATGGAGCGAGATCTGATCGATGAAAATTCCATCTGTCGATAGAATTACCGTCGATAACCACTGCCCCATTTTTGGTTTTCTAGGCCACGTTGGATTGCAAAAGGGAGAGTTTGCAAGGCTCCATTGGAACCGGCCTTACTGAATGCAACATTTAGATTTTTGATGGCCTTATATGCAAGCCCCTGAATTACAGTAAAAATGATTTGGGCCTTACCAGTGTACCGCGTACAACTGCCCTAATGTAGTTTGCAATGGGAATGGATACTTGCCTACTTGGATGTCATTACTTCGACCTTGTGATTACTATGTTCCACGGAGTGCGCCTCGATATTCTGACGTTTTTCATCTACATATCTAGGAAAAGAGTTATGGCTTAGACGGCCAACACCGTATGCGCAGCTGAAGGGTTGTATATGCCTCGATTGATAATTTCCAGTAATAGTAGAAATTCTTCAATTGCAAACAATATTGGAGCTGTTATAATCTCGGATTGCTAACATCGCGAGCAATTCATTCCCAACAATCATACACAAACTCTGGCAGATCAAACGGTGCAATCAGATGCAAATGAGCTGCACTGAACCCCCAAAGTTTTTAGAATGGTGACAACATCAACAAGGGATTTACCATGTTAGGTGTGTAGGCGAGCAGGTGCAGAATTCACTATTGATCAGTTATTTTGTTCTTGGGGGTCCTCTTATCACCATGGTTGTACAATTGTTATTTTCCTTTACTTTGGTTTAGATGTCTTATCTTGGTTTTCTGGTAACAGTATGTAAAGTTCGTATGCTTGTGGATTCCAAGTTATAGCTTGTAAAATGTCTTTCATTTTGGTATGATCAGACTGACATGGAACAAGTCAAGTTCTAAGGTCTAGGGATGTATCACAAGAGGCATCTGTAATGTTTGTTGATCAAGTCTTTCACTAATACAAGGAAGCTTGCAAGAGTCCTATTCTAGGTAACCAAGTAAACAGACTTGGGTTAGAATAAGGAAATTGTGAAGTTAGAAACCGTCTAGGATTTGGACATCGAGTATACTTGATCTCCAAGTATTGACGGGTATAAATAGGTGTAGTCTATTGAGTCTAATACACAGACATAGAGGTGGAGAGACATATAGGTTTTCTTCTAGTCGTAAGGTTACACAACGTTGAGACTTGTTCTCGTAAGGATTGTGAGACAAGAGAAAACATCAAGGGACTAAACCGTGTGGTTCTTGTAATTGTTCTTCAGATTTCCATAGTGAAAAGGTTCATCATCGTCAAGTGGAGTAGGCATTGCC
>JAJJMA010304359.1:439-16559 GCA_023529015.1 Papaver nudicaule | reverse complement strand
CAGTTACGTCTTTAATGTGTTCACCTGCTCTGATACCAATTGAAAAAGGAGGGGTACCGAAATACAACCAACTTTTCGTTTTGGCTCGTGAGTCTTATGGTTAGGTTTGGACGATCTCAAAAATCAATATCCAAACCTAAATAACTGGAGTTGTGATCTTGGTGATCAACTCTACAAAGTTGGGACTTTGGAGTTAAACTCTACAGTTATTGGATAACGTACTACTTGGTGCTTTAATTATATGATCAGTCGAAAACACTTGTATGAATGGGGCCATGCCTGTAGACAGAATATGCGTTAGAAAGGCCAATCCCTCTAACTTCAAGCCCTTGACTCGAGAACTGCACACTCCTTGAAGAAGAAAGGCGCAGGATCCATTATATTAAAGGCATACTTTTCGAAATCACCAAGCTTGCAACAACTGGATGATCCACCAACCTGCTAGCTCTTTTTATGAGGCACAAACAGGAGAATTTGTCCTGGAAGCGGAAGAACTGCTGAAACTTCGCGAAACCCTCACAAGGGTTTATGTACAAAGAACGGGCAATCCATTATGGGTTGTATCCGAAGACATGGAAAGGGACGTTTTTATGTCAGCAACAGAAGCCCAAGCTCATGGAATTGTTGATCTTGTAGCGGTCGAAAATACGGGGGACTTCACGTAAATCTGCTATTCCATTCCATTTCGAACCATAATTCAACGAGCAAGTATCTTTTTGATAGGGGCCTCTATCTGTATGGGGAATTCGCTGCTGAAAGATCCCGCCCAGTGTCCCCTTTTTTCTCCCGCCGCCTTTCGAGTATACAATGACAACTTCTGGATCCTCGCTTTGAGACATTATGGCTCTTGGGGCGACCCCGGTAACAAAGAAGGAATCCATACAAACTTGAGATCCAACACCATGATAAAATACTACCTTCATGATTAGACCATGTCCCGGAAAAGAGCATATGCAAAAGAGAAGGAGATATACAACCATAAAAATAGAAAGAAACTAGTAATATAATGCGGAAAGTAAAAGCACACAAGACACCCGAGATTTTTTTAACGAGGAAACTGCCTTTCAGAAAAACCTCGGGACCTCGTCCAGATTGAACACCGCCCAGTACAAACTGACTACAAACGCTAGCCTACTATAAGACTTCGGTCTGGGATGTAGCAGAGACCAACTCCAGCCCTCTAAGCGAATTGGCTACTGTCGCACTCCTTACGTCTCTAGATCCCCCACAGATCGTCACACACTTGATTCCCCCAGCTGACGTCCTTTACAGGCCTAGGAGTTGCTTTGACCGATGTCAAAGGCTTGTGTCAGCAATACTGTCTTTGCAACCTAATTGTTGACGTATGGTCTAACTGTCCTCTATCAGTTTACCACACACAAGCTGACTTCCTTCGGATTGTTAAATCCAGGTCATACGGAAATCTACTTCACAAATCAGGGCTGACAAGCAAACCGAGTAAGCTATGCCCAATCTGTCTCTACCTCAGTTATACACGAAGAATCACTTAAGAAACTTGTATAACTGGAGCTAACTAGGTCTTACAACACCGAGTGCAGCCGTGCGTTGCTACCTTTCAACCTTGTGTGTAACGTATCAGTTCTTGAATAGCCGTATAGCAGAAGAGACGGACTATGGATAGACAAGAACGTGATCAGGTTACCAAGGTTACAGGTTAATCCGATTTCAACCAAATATGGTCTCAATCTCCTACCTGTGCTTCCCAACTCTCAAGAGAAGTCTTTTATAGTCGTAGGGAGTTCCCAGAGGAGCTGCAACCTATAGTGGATGACTATACCACAACAAGCATTCACCGAAGTGAAAAGAGTTTACGCTACCTTCCCTAAGGACCTTCACGTATGCTTGATGCTTGCGGTATTTGTCCATAGACACCTCTATTTATAGCATTCAATAAGATAGGTTGCTTTAGAATAAAACAATCAATTACTTGTCCCACAAGTTAAGGAAACCCTAACCTTGATAACCAACTAATAAAGATTAATCTCAATTGGAATTCTTTTTATCATTATCTGCCAAGTGTTTTGTTAGCTCAAAAACACTTCAAGATAGAATCCAACAGACCAGAGATAATCTTTATCTTATTGACTCATTGAGGATCGTTAGATGGAGCACAAAAGATATTATGTGATATACAAGTCCATCTAAGAGATAAAGGAGTTTAGAGTTTGACCCAAGTGAAATTCTGAAAGAATATCCACTAAATCCGACACCAGCAAAGTAACCAACATTGGATTCGCGTACCGGTTCGCGAAATGTTCAGTCACTTTGGAACTCAGAAGAAATCCGAGTTTCTTGTTTGCGAACCGGTTCGTGAACCGTCCGCCTATCAGATTTCGTCAACTCTGGATTCCGCTGGAAGTTCTGGGCTTACCAGGACTTAGACGTGTATACGACCTCAGCTGTAATCCATGGACTCTTTGCTCAAGAGTACTCCTTTAGATTCATCCATATCCAACTAACGATTTGCAAGCAAACCATTGTAATGGACACATGGCACCGAATCTATCTCATTCATTCTTGTACTCACAGTATTTGTGGGAGCAAACACTGGTCATGACACAAGGCCACGTTAAACAAGAATACGATCTCAATCGCTATTATCACTACTAAAGTAGTCGACTATAATTCGAAAGAACAGAGAAAGTAGAATAGAAGAATTTCCATAAAAGTCATAACTCCTACTAACCTTTTGTCGATGAAGAATAATTGATGTCTTCTTTGTCTTCACAGTCTTCATCTTCAAGGTCTCTACTACTTTGTCTATATCCCAATTCCGAAATCTAAACTCTAGTAGGCTAAATCAAGAATTGAGTTTTGACACCTTAAACTGACAACTAACTTGACATACCAACGCTAGTGGGTTTGACCAGACAATGTCCTAACAATTCCAATATAGATGCCACGTTAATGATATCCAAGAATTCAAATCAAAACATCAAATGAATATTTGATCGAGTGGTAAAATCAAACGAAGATTTTAATCACGTACAGTATTGATCAGAATCATGTGTCTACCTATCTGAAGCGACTAACCATATTTTTGATGACTCAATCTCACTTTAGTTGTACATTGAAGATGAACGAATTCAAACTTCAAACCGAGAATATCAAACTCATTAATTCGTTGAAGCACAAATCAAAAAGGTAGAGTTTGAACTTCGAAGTTACGCATTCTGAGACAACCATATTATGGTTTCGAAACGTACAATCTGTTTTGGCAGAAACCAAATTAAGGTTTCGGAGCCTAAAGATCATTATATGACCGGAACCATATTAAGGTTCCCAAATCAAGTTTCCATATAGCGAAACCTAAAGCTTGGTTTCGAAATCCAGATTCTGTAAACCTTGTTAAGGTTTCGAAAGAAGAAACACATATTAAATTCTCCACAAATATTTGGTGTCGAACTTGAGAGTCCATGTGGTCGAGAATCGTTTCAGCATCACACCTTTTTAGCCTCGACGCACAGGAATATATTTCCCGATTCACATAAACCTTTAGGAAACCCCAGGGTCTTTTCGACCTTTTAGAACTCACATGGTCAAGACACATTGGCCTTCATTCTCAAGTCACTGTAAGCCAACAAACTTAGTTACGAATCTATGTTATCTCATTGGTCACAATATTTAGTTTCAGACCAGCTTATGAATACGAAACCATATTATGGTTTCGAAATCAACGTTTAGTTTTACCAAAACCTACATTAAGGTTTCAAACGTTGAAAATTCATAAGTTGAGAATATACAAATATGGTTTCGGAATCTAGAAGTGAGATATGGCATAAGAGATGTTCATATACAGAATCAAATGAATGATTCAGAACTTCAGTATTCAGAGCCAAACCATGACGTAGTATTCGAATCTCAGAACAACAGTATTTCGAGTCTACACAACATAAGTGTGAGTCACGATCTCTCTTACATTGGCTCATACAAGTATATGAAATCAATCCGACAGAGCCAGACTAGGTAAGAAGAGACACAATACTATGATGGATTAAATCTCGTAGTACTACTGAGATAACATCGCATTGCTATATCCAACTCGAAAAGGTTTTAGGAAAAACCTTTATATTAACTTAGATACGGAGAAGAAAAGAAAGCTCTAAGCAATATGGAACGTCATAACTACAACACAAATACCGCTAGCGGTAAAGTGGAGTTATCTTAAGACACATTGATCACAAGTGATCAAGTCATAACGTAAAGCTCAAGATGAGAGTTATGTTTATGTATTTTGTAGCACAAGTGTAAAAGATAATGGAACCGCGTTATTTAGATTTACTAACCTCGTGAATGATGAAGCCGGATGTCTTCGTTTGATCTTCAGTCTTTCTTCAACTCTTCAAGTAGTGATTCTAAATTCTACCAAAATCTTCCACAACCTAAAGCTAACTCTCTCATGACTTCACCTAATTGTGTATTGTTTAGCGGTCGAGTTTTGATCACTAAAGTTGACAACTAAGCTTGACATACCAACACTTAGTGAGGTTGACCGATCCATGCTCTAACAATTTCCCCCTTTGTCAATTTTAGTGACAAAAACTCTTTACATAGATGAACGAGAAATTTCAAACCTAAGTTCTGCGCTTCGAGTTCTTCTACTTAGCTTGACATCACACCAATAGTACCTGCAAAATGTATCAGTCTGCAAACAAGATATGTACTATTGAAAGATATTGATAACTAATACATTAAATCCCCCCCGAATGTAAGTTTGGATGTCTATCAATGTCCGACGTATTGTTATCACCTATAGCACAACGCGAAAGTATACAGTGTTAGTGACATCTAGTGTTACTCCCCCTTAGTTAGTGCTTTCATTCATTTTTCAATATACGCGCCGGCATTTTTCTCCCCATATGACACTGCTTAATGTCAAAGACCAAGCACTGAACGAAGTCAAGCTATCAATATATCTCCCCCTTTTTGTCAAAAATAATTGACAAAGGGTCTCGAAAATATCTGGGTTCGAGATAAATTCTCAAGTTCAGAGAACTCGATTCAACATATAAGAATGATTGCATTCACAAGGATCAGCATTTCGACAAGTTACACAAAATATATATATATATGATAAGCTCAAGCAACCTGTCAGGAAATATAAAACATATAAGCAGATATAAATTATATTCCATGTATATTCCACAACCATGCTCCCCTAAAGATATATTCTATTAAGCACAGGTTCACAAAAGAACTCTCCCCCGTTGGTTGTCATTCCCTCGGACATGAGAACAACGGAATAGTCTTTGCCAGAGAAAGACTTAGATCTGGTTTTGGTTTTTCGAACACGTCCGTAGTCATAATAGATTATACCAAAACCACTTATTTATGCGTATACTATAACTCCTAGTCGTGAGACACAAGGATATCCAATAGTATTGTGACTAGCATAAAATCGATTTCCTCCTTACATAGTTATACTTATACCTGCAACAAAGTTATTAGTACAAACATAACAGCCACAAACATAAGGAGGCCAATGATATCAACATATTAAAACAATTAAAGATCAGCTCCATAGGAGATAAAAGAATTACCTTGATAACCTGCAACATACATCCATAATAGATTTGGAAATATTAACTCAATATTGCATTCGAAACTTGCGCACTATTTAGTTTTTCTAATTTTCCAATTTTTATAATTTTCAGAAAAATGATTCGAAACTGCGTAAAAACGAACAATCCATAATTTTAATTTTTCAAATTAATTATTCAAAAACATAATCGAAACATGCGTAGAAAAATACTAGATCTTATTTTTATTGCATCATAATTTCGAGAACAGTCGTAGATTCATTTTTGCTGCATTTAGAAAATTTCATTCAGGATTAGCCACAGGATTCTGCTCTTCAGTTTTAGCCTTGAACAATTCTCCAAGAAGATAGACTTGCTGATTCATAATTGTTCCTTGCATCTGAACAGTTTTGGTGAAACAATCAGCGAGAACACGCATATCAAGTTTGATTTGCTCCCATGCAGTAGCAGATTGTTCTACAAACATGTTGTTTCTCTGTTCCAATTCTTCCTTCTTTGCAGCATAGTATGTTTGTCTCTTGCTTCGACCAATAGGTTTCTTATTATCAAGAGATAGATCAATGAGACCATTGGAGACAGATACAACACTAAGAGCATTAGAGGTTGAAGATACCAATTCCGGATTCATGGTAGACTTGGGAGAGATCTCACACACCATTTATACTTATAGTATCAAAGATATATACATATTTCCAGGAATATCTCAAAAGGATTTTTCGAAACTAATTAGCAAATATTTCCGAACTTTTAATTATAGATACAAGATATTTTTTCGAAACAATTTTTCAAAAATAAATGATTTGAAAATATTTTTAACACACACATTTTTTTTTAAATATCATGAGAATTTCTTTATTAATTGTACATAAATTCCTTCTTATTTTTATTTTAAAAACAAAATATTAGTTATTTTTTAGTTCGAAATACTTGTATTAGTTTCCCTTTGGGCTATTTAATGTTTGGTACCCAGAAAATGACCAAATAATAACGTTTGTACCCAACATTTCAAATATTAAGCTTTGGTACCTGGATTTGACAAAGACCGTCAAGTCAAACCGTTGACCTAACACCGGTTCGATATATAATTAAAACTATTATATATTTTTTTAAATTAACGGTGTGAACTCTCCGTATATACGTGATTTAATCCTGCGGCCAAAAGTGATTGATAAACGACGAGAATACAAATACAAACACCTACTATTTTCCTCTTTTGATTTACTTCCTCCTCTCCAAGAACAACTAAAAAAATCTCTTCAAGAACCAAACCAACAATCAAATACTCCGGATCATCTTTTTCTTATCCAAGAGAAGATTTCATAAATGTTTATGATCAATTGGTAATTTCGAGTTCATAATATCAGTAAATCACAAAAAAAATAAAAACCCAAAACTTACTGCCTCCATTAATGGAGACCCTGCAAAAACCCATCCTAGAATCCCAATTTAAAATCATAAAAACCCATATAACTTCACCGCCTCCATTAATGGAGATCCTGCTAAAAACCCATCCTAAAATCCCAAATTAAATTCATAAAAACCCATTCTAGTTTCTAAATCTCATCTTGAAACAATGCTGAGAAGTAAAAACCCTAACCTAACAAATACCAGAAGTATATATGTACTTAAAACTAATGACCGAATCAATTTTAGAGAGGAAAAAAGTCGATTAAAAAACATAGTTTAAAATTGGAAAGTGGGTTTTGATTTTTTGGTTTACGATGAAATTAGAGATCAGAGAGGTATGAGAAGAGAGGGTAAGATGAAAAATTGGTTGATTAAACAATGGGTTTTGTAGGGAAATATAACGCAGAAGAACAAAATTAATGGTACCTCGGTGGTGGTAGAAGTAATGGTGGGGCGGAGTAAAGTAGAAGAAGTGAAGAACATATCAAATTCGATCCTACATCAATCATTTAACGGTATATACGATTGGTCGTTTGTAAATGTTATCAATATTAGGGATAAAAGGGTAATTTTGGACGTTCTGTTAGATAAATGTTAATTAGGTTTGGTCAACAGTTTGAAACGGTCTCCATCAAATCTAGGTACCAACGGTTATATCTGAAATGTTGGGTACCAACGTTATTATTTGGTCACTTTCTGGGTACCAAACATTAAATAGCCCTTTCCCTTTTGAGTATGAACTTTTCACCTTCTGTCTCACAAGAGTTGATAGAAGCTGCATCTGAAGATATAACAAGGGATGAAGATACAATAGTCGTCGTTCTGAAACTGTTAAGGTGATCAATAAGTTTATTGGTCTTCCTTTGTAACCATTTAGCATATTTTACTTTCTTTTTGAAGATTGTGCAATTGCTAAAGGTATGACAATTTATTTTACAGAATAAGCAATAAGCGATATTGCTTTCCGGATCGACGAAATCAAGCATAGGAGTATCCTCTTGGTTACTTCAAGTTATCGAATCTGCAGAATTAGATACAGTATTACCAGATACAACGGCAGTAAATGCCAGGTTCGAATCCTCCTCACTCATCATCAGTCTCATACGCATCCGAAGATTCGTCCAATGTTACTGCCAGGGCTCGCGTACCAGTGTCTTTTCTGGTATTTGGACATTCTTTCGAATAGTGACCGAAAACTTTACACGTAAAGCATTGAGGTTGGTCATCACTGTCCTTCTTTGACTCAAAATACTATTCAGTTACAACAACAAACTTTTGAGTTTCAGCAAAATACGAGTAAGACTTTGCAGACCAACTCTAGAGATATTTCGGATTTAAAGATCCAGATGGGTAGAATAGATGAGTCATTAGGGGAAAGAGACAAAGGCAAGTTTCCTAGTCAAACACAAACCAATCCTAGAGGAGTTCATGAAGTAACTCTAAATGGTGAGAAATCATCAAATGTCCATGTAAATGCGATAACAACCCTTAGGAATGGAAAAGTTGTAGACAATAAGGTAGCTATGCCTGATGTGGTTCAATCTTCCAAACCGGTAACTGAGCCAGTAGTTGAAAAGCCTGACGTCATTCCTGATAAACCCAAGTTTGATCCCAAGGCCCCGTACCCACAGGTGTTAGTTCCTTCAAGGAAGGAATCGAATTTCAATGATATTTTGGAGGTTTTTAGGCATATAAATATCAACCTCCCCTTGTTAGATGTGATTAGGCAGATCCCTGCTTATGTTAAGTTCCTTAAGGACCTTTTAACCCGAAAGCGAAAGCTTAGTGTGCAGAAGAAGGCCTTTTTAGCAAGGCATGTGAGTTCAATCATCCAGAACAAAACTGTTCCTAAATATAAAGACCCAGGATGCCCTACCATTTCCTGTATGATAGGTAATCACAAGGTCGATAGAGCCCTGATTGACTTAGGAGCCAGTGTGAACTTGCTCCCATACCATGTCTATGCCCAGCTTGGACTTGGTGAGTTGGAACCGACAAAGATGACCTTACAGTTAGCTGATAGGTCTGTGAAAATCCCTCGTGGTATTGTCAAAGATGTTCTTATAGAGGTTGATAGGTTCATTTATCCAGTGGATTTTGTTGTCCTAGATACCCAGCCTGTCCCAGACCCAGAAAACCAGATTCCTGTGATTTTGGGTCGAACATTCCTAGCTACAGCCAATGCAGTCATAAACTGTAGAAGTGGCTTGATGACTTTGTCTTTCGGAAATATGACTACTGAGCTGAATATTTTTAATACTATGAAGCAATCCTCTGATCTAGATGACACATTCATAGAAGAAGTGAATATGATTAATACTTTAGTTCATGATGATCTTTTACCAGAGGATATGTGCAACAACCTATTATGTGAGTCTGATGAACTTATACAGAGGAATCAATGTCCTTTACCTGGTGTCAGTGAGAATCCATTATGTGGTTTTGATGATGATGTTTTTTCCGACCAGTCAGTAGGAGAAGCTCTTGAGTATTTTTCTGACTCCAAAGACCCTGAAATTCTAGCAATAGTTCAAGGTCTGTCCGAGAGATTACCCTAAGTTTGGGGGTAGTGATGATGTTTCTGATCGTCACCTATCCCTACAAAAAGTCCCTCACTTGGGGCTCGAACCTTGTGCATATACGGTCTTACTTGAGTCTCTGACTCCACAACCTGATCCCCCTGATATTTCTCATGAGGAGATTGATCTTTTAGAGACCCCTCCCTTGGTGGATTATTTTTATTTAGACCCTCTTGAAGAGCATGAAAGGACAACCCATATAGACTTTGTTGTCTCGTTGATCCTGACACTAGATAAGGTTGTGTTCAGTTTAGTCATTTTCTTGGCCCAGTGTATTAGTCTTATTTGTGAGTCCAAATTATTTTGTTTCGAGGATCCATTATTCTTTCGGCTATTGATATATGACTTACAGAGGTGAAAAACCATTTTACGGTATCCAATGTCTGGCTGAAGACTTAAAACTTAGCACTTGTGGGAGGTATCCCATGTCTTTGGTATGATATCCGTCTTTCCTTTTTGAGCAGTAATGAGGGTATTGTCCAACTCTGAGTGTGGGGGTAGGTGACCCTTTCCTCTACGATGTGCAAGGATTGTGTACGTGTTTCAGGTACTATCTTTCCAACTTCTTTTGCTGAGTTCTCTTGAATTAACTTTTTGGTATTGCACTTTAAACATTGAGGACAATGTTAGATTTAAGTTGGGGGGTAGGAAATTGAAAAATTTGTATGTTGTATGTTTGTAAATAAGACTCTAAATTCGAGAAACTTGTGAATTATTGAGGACGAACACTGATCATTCTAGGTAGATGGAAACGTTAACTCTTCAACTATAGGGATTGGTGGGCCCACGAATGGTTATTCATGTTTGAACGCATAACTCAGGTGTTAGAAATAACATGATGATCTCTTCTCTGTTAGGAACTTTATGTAACTATGCCTCGGAATAAGTCGTAATCATATTGCTTTCTTTTTAATTTTGCATTTTTTTTTCTCGAAGTAATTTGGTGGGGCCCATAATCGACTTGTTATCGCTGCTAGATGATGGTTTTGAGATACTTAAATAAATTTAAAAAAAATCGAAAAAAAAAAATTGAAATTTTTTTTTTTGAAAAATTGAAGAAAAAAGAGACCGACCAATTGACCTACCGGATTCGACCTGCTGGGGCCCTTGTATATACCAGTGGGTTGATATGTAAATATGAATAAAGACCGACCAGATCAGCCATTGGTACACTGTAATATATCTGTGGTTGATGTAGATTTGGAGACCTCCACCCTTATACATATCGGTTAAAAATAAAATATTAAAGTTAAAAGTTCAAACCAAAATCTCACTCCATATGATTCACTAAAGCACTGATTTTCAGACAGATGTGGGAAACACCAGGCACTTTTATAGCATACCGCACCATCACTATTCCATCCATCTTCTATAATCTACCATCAGTAATTTGAGTTGATTAATTCTGAGTCATTTTAGCATCGATTGTACGAAACAATTTAGAGATCATCTGAGTAGAGTTGTGAATCATATATGAATGTCCATGGATACAGAAGGCTAAATGATTCTGATATCTGAAGAGCCACCGTATGCCAACTAAGTAGGTTGTTTAGTGTCTTTCCTCAATCGTTCACAAGTAGCTAGGGTTTGGAGTCAGGTTTTGTGGGTATACCTCTAGTTAAGTAAGCCCTCACGAGACAAAACTCGTCCTTTGTAGATGTACAGAGGTTTAACGGCATGTTGCATGTGCTAAGTGCAGCCGTGATTCCTGCGACAGTGAGTTAGGATTTTATTTTATTTTCTTTTGTTATTTTGTTTGCTAAGAGACTAGCAAAGTCTAAGTGTGGGGGAATTTGATAGGTGTCTAAAAACACCTCTCTAATATATTTATTAATTACACTTTCTTTGCTATTTTTCATATAAAAGGTGCATTTTACCCTTTTGTTTGTGTTTTGTAGTGATTTGGAATGAAAGGAGAAAAAGGTGTCAAAGTATTGCTAAGGGGCGGCCAGAGTGCTAAAGGGTGACCTGGACACGTGGCGGACGCTGGTTGGCTGAGATGGTGTCTGGCGGCTGTGAGACAGAAGCAATGATTGGAGACAGGTTTTGTCGGCGGCTGGGAGCTGCTGGGTATGACGCGTGGCAGCTGCTGAAGAGAGAGAAACACGGACGTCGAGGAGAAGAAGCCACACGTGGCGAGCAGGGAGTGGAAGAGATGACGTAGGAGTTGGTCGGTGGCGAATGAAAGCTGGACACGTGGCGAGGCGGGACCCTCCTGGTCGGTGGCAGCTGATGTTGCTTTTCTTTGATGCATTCCAGTACATCAAACTCGATAAACCTTTACCCTAAGATGCTGCCACGTATACCAAATTTTCTATGGACCGTTGATCTTCTCTGAAACACTCTATTATGTTGTTACGCTTTACATCATAGCCTATTTCTATTCCTTATCTAACTTTACACGAATTCTTTAGGTATTTTTGGAGAATAAGGTTTTTCTTCCCTATATATACTTTGCTACAGCCAACTTTTTGGCTATCTTTTGTTTAGCCAACTTTGGAGAAAATCAATTATATTCTATTCTTCTTCTTTATTCTTGATTTTTATTATTAAATATTATATCAATGAAGATGAAGTGTTTTGGTGCAACAATGAGTAGCTAAATTCTCCATAACTGAGGCAAAGGAGGAAACCAATATCATGTTCTTGAGGTAACAATTTTAATTAATCTTATTTGACTGTTTTAATTGATTATATTATTTCTTAATTAATTGTTAATTTACTTGATGAATCATGCTTAGTTAAATCTTTTGATGTTTCATGCTTTTAAATATAATTAATATTTGGGATTAATACTTTGGCAAAAATAAGAGTCATATATATTTGTGCTAGAAATAATTAGAATTATTATATTTGTGATTAATTGAACATGATTTGGTGAAATCCGGAGTCTCAGTTAATTTTAATATTGGTATAAAAAATCGTCATTTAATCTTGTTTTAATTTATTTAATTTTTATTCAATCTTTCACAAAAAAAATCAACTTTTAAAACAACCCAATTTCTTCTAAACTGATTTTGATTCGATTTTAGGTTTAGGAAAAATTCTTCACAACTCCCCGAGAACGAACATTTAAAATACCACGTCATCTAGCCAGGGCTGGATGTAAGTATGATGCACAATATTATTGGCTTGTCCTTTGGCCAAGGTCCTAGATAGCGTGATGGCATGATGGCTTAGGAATGGCGCCATGGGATGCAGAGTGGCCTTGTCCTTTGGGCAAGCATGTGCATGGCGTCATGGGATGCGGGTGCTAGGCATGGCGCCATGGGATGTAGGCGCTGGGTATGGCGCCATAGGAGGATGGCATGACGCCATGGAGTGTAGACGCTAGGCATGGCGCCATAGAGGGATGACATGGCGCCATGGGATGGCGTAATAGGTGGGATGGTGCCATGGGATGAGTGTATGGCGCCATGGCCTTGGTCTTTGGCCAAGGCTTAGCTTTTAGACGTCAGGGATGGTGCCATGGGATGAGAGGGATGGCGCCATGGCCTTGGTCTTTGGCCAAGGCTTAGCTTTTAGACGCCATGAAGGGCGTAATGTTTTCTTTTCTGGCCAGGGTCTATGCCTTTGGCCAGAACGAGTTTCGTGTCCATGGTCATGCTTGGTCCATGACTTTTATCACTTCTTGTGACGTATCTGGTCATAATCTTTGACCATAGTATTTTACGCTGCGCTGTCCTTTAGCTATGGCGTATTAGGTGACCTGTCTAGGCACTTTGAGCTGCTTTGCATATTACTCAAAGTAATGACCTGTATGGTGCGTTTAAGCTATTTCAGTTGTTCGTATATTGCTCAGGAAGCTCTGGACAATGCCTAGAGTCGTGATTCATCTGAGACTTTATTAAGACTCGAGAATTGAGTCATATTTCAAGAGGAAATCCGTCTCTTTCAATCTTCCACCATGGCACCAGTGAGTAATTTAGCTCCTATGTTGAGAAATTCGAGGCTATTTCGATATCAACAAATGGCGGCTTTGTGTATTGGTGGGTTATTCGGCTCTGCACTATGATGTTATTCTCTCTACTCGGGAGTGTTTTGAGAGAATCCATATGAGCATATTTAGCTTACAGAACGGGTTGCATTCTGAGCCATGCCTGAATAGGCAATCGCCTTTTGGCGATACATATTAGAGAGACATTTTACATCTTTATCCCTATCTGATTTTTCACCGTCTACACACTTGTATTTGAATGTCATTTGAATTTGAGTTTCATTTGATTTTTATTTGACTGTCATTTGAATTTATGAATTTGAATTTGAGTTTCATTTCAGGGTAATTAGAATGTCATTTGGGTGAGACAGATGGATTCAGCTTCTGACTGAAAGAATTCAGCCAAAGCTGATTCCATTTTTTTTTATATTCAAATTCAAGGATACGACTCGCCCTAACAGTCGTTACAATATTACCGTTAATGGGCGTCGTTTTTTTGCCACCCCAGCAAAGGGTGGTATAAAAATAACACGGTGTGGATATGTCCCTTTATACCACTGACCAAATCCGTTGTATTTGCCTGTTATACTACATACCTCGACGGGCGTAAATCGACATATTTCCATTAGCGTACCATGATTGTACGACCTGATTGGCTCATATCTTGTATCCTCCACTTTGCAAGTTTGTACTCCACATTGTTTATCAAGCTCTTAAATGATACTTTCTTCTTCTTCCTGAGAAACAACGGAATTACCAAGTACCTTTCATTCTCGTCCATTCTCTTGACACACAAATTGTTAATAATATTATTGCAGGTTGTGGGTGATAAGTTCTTGCTGAAACTTACTGCACTTTTCTGATAATTTATGAGTTGTCTTGAACAGCTACTGAAGTCATCAAGAATCCTATGTAGGTTAGAAATATTCTTTTCATCAGCCTTAATGAACATCAAGCAGTCATCCGCTAATAGAAGATGACTTATACATGGAGCATTCCTTGCGATTTTTACCCCCTGGATTTCTTTATTTAGTTCACCTGCAGATATAGCTCTTGAAAGAGCTTCCATAGCTATAATGAACAAGTATGGGTAAATAGGGTCCCCCTGTCGGATTCCTCCAGAAGGATGAAAAGAAGGGCAGTCAGCTTTATTCAGAATTATTGATATTTCCGTTGTGCTTATATATTGATGTATAAGAGAACACCATCTATCTGAGAATCCCATAGCTTGCATGACATCCATAATAAAGCTCCATTCAAAACTGTCAAAGGCTTTACTCATGTCGAGCTTTAGAGCTAGATAACCTGCACCATTCACATTAATAGTTCGTTTAAGTTTCTATATGACTTCGTGTGCCAAAGAGATATTGTCGGTGATTAGCCTCCCTGGAACATATGAAGATTGAAACAGTGACATGACTTTATCAAGAACCAACTTCAGCCTTCCTGCCATTAATTTTGAGATAATTTTGTACGAGGTGTTGCATAATGCGATCTGTCTATAGTCAACTGCTTTAGAGGGTTCTTTGACCTTTGGAATAAGCCGTAGTCTAGTTTGATTCATCTTATTGTTGAGAAAACCATTTGTGAAGAAACTTTTAACATAACCCACTACATCTTCTTTTATTATATCCCAATTTGTCTAATAAAAGCCAAGTGGGAATCCGCTAATTCCTGATGCTTTACATGCCTCCATACTTTTTAAGGTATATAGGATCTCTTGCTCGGTTGGGATACTTGTGAGCGTAGAATTTTCAGCTTCAGTGATTACTGCTGGAATGTTACTAAAAAAAGGGATTATGTTGTGGGTTTGATATACTGCTGACATTCATGAAATGGCTTGTCAATAACTGTTGCAAACTATCTCTATCAGAGCACCAAGAACTATCCTCCACCTGAAGTGAGTCTATCCGGTTATGAGCTCTTCTTCTGTTTTCATTGGCATGATGCATCTTAGAGTTTTTATCCGCATCATTGAAAATGTAGTCATTAGCTTTTTGTTTCCAAAATCATGCTTGATATTTTTCCAGTACTCCAGCTCACTTTCTATCTTCTGAACTTCAACGGTAAGATGAACCTCCCCTTGCTTTTGTAGGCTTTCCAGTTGATTTATGTTACAAAGGTCTGCTTATTCCATTCAGCTAATATTCTTCTGGTAGTACACAGTCTGTGATCAAATTGGTGAGCAACTGAACCTGCAGTGTCAGCCTTCCATGCAGCCATAATTCGTTCTTTACAAGATGGATTATGCAACCAACATCCAATTTTTTTTGCAGTTCTTATAAGGAATGTAAACATGGTTATAGAGATTGAGCAGTATGGGTGTATGATCAGAACCTAGTTGTTCTAAGTGAGCTAAATGCGCATCTGGAAAAGAAATAACCCATTCATTATTAACTAGTGCCCTATCAAGTCTGCTTTTAATCCTACATGTTCCATGTTTATTGCTCGACCAAGTGAATGACTTTCCTTTATGTTAGGGCATTGTCCGGTCAAACCCACTAGCGTTGGTATGTCAAGCTAGTTGTCAGTTTTAGGTGTCAAAATTCAATTCTTGATTTAGCCTACTAGAGTTTAGATTTCGGAAATGGGATATAGACAGAGTAGTAGAGACCTTGAAGACGAAGACTGTGAAT
>JAJJMA010304358.1:0-10672 GCA_023529015.1 Papaver nudicaule | reverse complement strand
ACCAAACAACCTAATTTTTTCGATTTTGGTAAAAAATCTCCCAAAAACCTAATTTTTTCTCCTCTCTTCTTCTCCACCATAACCCAAAAATCCAAATAAAATCTGATTTTTTACTTAACCTTGTTTAACCTAATCACTTATACTAATCATTATTATTACTCCCTCCATCTCATTTTAACTGACCGCTTTGACTAAGTCAAAAAAATAAGGAGATCAAATGAATTTTCTATCGTACCCTTATTAAATATAGAGAGAATAAATGAATTTCTATTTTTAAGTGAGAAATAATAAAGAAAAAACATATGACTTTATTTTTGAAAAACTATAAAAGGTAAAAGAATCTAAATATTATCAAAAAACTATATATTCATTAATTTGTTTCCAATATATCTAAATATTTTTTAAGGGTATATCTGAAAGTTTGTTGGAAAAATACGAACATAATTAGAAGCTGGATACATTTTTGAGACAAATAAAAATAGTAATAAGGACAGTTAAAATGTGACAAATGGAGTAATATTAATCAAAAAAATTAAGCACTAATCTTGTGAAGGGTAGATTAGCATTTAAAAAAAATATTATAACTGTTTTGCCCCCTGTTTTGTCACCTAGTAAAAGGCCTAAAAATACGGTTCTTAATTAAGGAGATAGAGTGCTGCACCGCTACATCCCATAGCTTATGCGCTATTGCATGTTCATTCTATTTTCGGCCCTGATCAGTGATCTATCATGTCTAATACAATTCTGTTTTGAAATTAAACGAAAATACTTTATAGACGCCGGATTTAAACACCAAAAATCCGACACCGCTATGTGTCACACGGGGGGGCTGCTGATCTTGGGTGGGTCGGGTGGGGTGGGAATGAACGGTGGATGGAGGTACCACATAGCGGTGTTGGAACCCGGTGTTTAAATCCGGTGTTCCTGTAGCACTGTCGGAAATTAAACTTGGATTTCTATAGACATACATTGGGCAGAGTACACAGTTCAACTTTTATAAGCTTTCCCTGCAAGACACACAGTGCATAAAATACACACACCCTAGCTAGTAAACATGAAACAAGATAGAAAAAAAGGCTTAATAAGGGCATCAATCATCATGGTTCTGATGGGTACGCCAACCCATACACGTACTTCCTATCCTTTTCTGTGACCAGTATCTTGTCTCCTCAATACTAAACACGCCAAAACCTAAAACATACAGAAATCTCACTCACTCTTCTCTAGAATCCAAAATTGCTTTTGGATGGATACTCTCTCGTTAAGACCCATAAAAGAGAGTGTGTATCCTGTGGTCCAGGTATTAATACCCATCAATAACTTGTGAAAAGAAAAAAAATAAAAGAAACATGATCTGGTGATTAGACATTCGAATTGTAGAATGTATAGATAGATATGCTGTTTCAAACATGATTTCAACAGTACCAAATTTGATACTGTTTGATTTCAAACATACAGTACCAAATTTATGATATCTCTCTCTGTGTGGCTAAGGCTAATCTCCAGTTCCATCAGTTTAGTGTGGTACCAAGACAACAAAAATTTCCGTTGGGACATCTTCAACCGGGTCTTTGCTGATTTTTTTTTCCTCAATTGGTAAAACTTGGTATTCTCGGAGACTATGAGTCGATCCTTAATTATTTCAATGCCAAGTCTACTTTCAACTTCCCCCAAACATATGTCAACGACATAGGAATTGGCTCCAAAACCATCTACTAGCTAGCTTAGATAAGGGTTATAAGTTAATTGCTACCAAAGCATGACTACTTATAAGCTAGGTTTAGATACCTTTAGCTGAATCTACTAGTTTTGTTAGAGAAAGAAATTCAAGGGGTACTAATTTTTATGGAGTTGCCAAACTTTGTACCACATTGTCCGGGTTGGAAATTGTTGGAAAAAGAAAGTGTAACAATTGGTTGAACGAATCTTCTATCAAACCACTTTAAATTCACGTTTAAATCCACTTTTCAATATTTTAGATATTCTTTCATATGTGAGTGTGATTTGTGTCCAGAGTTGTTCCCTAAAAAGAAAAGTGAGTTTGACTACGAATTTGACTGTGTGCGGAATAAAATGATCGCCGACTAAACTCAATTAGCCCTATCTTTGTTAATCAAATGAACCAGGGACGGACCTAGGATTTTTCGTTGGGATGGGCTAAAATTTGTGAGTGAAACGTCGCGGCAATTTGGCGGCCGGAGGCCGCTGATTTTTTTTTTCCCGATATCTTAATTAGGCGATATAACCAATCTTAATTAAAACGAAACACTAAAATAACAAAATTTGGCACCCATATAACAAAAGTTTTAGAATAAAAGATCACGCAATTGAACTGAAGCTAAACAAATCAGTTAAACCCTAAACTCACACAGATGTCGTCGGGTAAACTTAGTTTTTTCTCTCTAATCTCACGTAGGTCGTAAAAATACCTTAAAAAAAAAGTAGACTAACATCAAAATATATAAAGGTTAGTGGGCTGCTTTGAAAATATAGCCCAAATATTACTACCTAAAAAAAAATTCTACACAACTTGGGACGGGCTAAAGCCCCCTAAGCCCTCAAACAGGTCCGTCCCTGAAATGAACTGCATTCGAAGTTATAAACTTGTTGTTATCTTTTAGGTGTGACCCTAAGATGTGTGCACAATATCTCTTCTCACACTCTCTTTGCCTAAAGGACCACAATTCTTAATCTCTGTTCTTCTTTTACCTTAAACTGAAAAGATTATGAGGTGTTATAGCACATACGTGGATGGTATCACGGTATTGAAATTGAACCTTCAGCCCCAAAAATAAGCTTGAACTTTCATACTACTTACCAACATTCTCAGAACACCTCATCAAATGTCCTCAACTCCCCCCATTATATGAATAAAGCAGTGTAAACTCAAGACAAGAAACATATAACAAAGAACTGTCTACAAATGCTTTGACACTGTTCCTTTGATGCTACAAGGTAGCTAGAAGCATCAATATTGGTTAAGTATCTTACATCTTGCGAGGATAAGTCTAAACCCTAATTCAAACCCTAAGGAATTCCTAGTATATACAATAGCCCTCAAGGTACATTTATTTATATATTTGTTTGTTGCCTACTTGCCTTTCTAGTTCCCTTCTCTAGCTCTTATCTTCTCCACCATCTGGACCCCAAAACAAACATACACACACCCTTCCTTCTCTCTCCCTCTCTGATATCAACTCATCATCTTCTCATAATGCACCACAATTTCTGTATGAATGAAAAGCCTAGGTCAGATGTAGAAGAAGAAGATGATGAAGAATCCATATTTCTTACTCTTAGTCCCCCAGGCCAACATATCTCCAAGCCCCATCTATCTCAGCTTCACCATCTATCATCCTCATCAACACCTAAAGTTGTTGCTAGTAATATTACTGAGGAAAACCATGACAAAAACAATATCATTACAAGTAGTTGCAGTACTACAACTACAATTGAAGATGAGAGTAGTGTTACTATAGCTTTGCATATTGGACTTCCAAGTGCTGAAGTAGCAAGCACAAGTAAAACTAATAACACATGTAGCAGCAACAACAATGGTAATATTACTGGTTCCCCAGTTGAAGGTCAGTACTGGATCCCTTCTCCGTCTCAAATCCTCGTCGGACCAACTCAGTTCTCTTGCACCGTCTGCCACAAAACGTTCAACCGCTATAACAACATGCAGGTTTATAAATTTAACTCCCTAGATAATTAGATCCAGTTTTTCTTTTTTGTTTCCCCGTAGCAGTACTTCTTTCTTGAGTAACTAGTGTCTTCTTCTTGCTTGGTTTTTGCTTAAATTTGAACTCTTTAGCTAATATGTAGCTTGCAACTTTGTGCAAAAAATGTTTTTAGAGATGCCAGGCCACAGGAGTTTGGTTTAGAGATGGTTTAAGGGCTCCTTGTTCATCAGTTTATGTGTATAGTAAAGTGAACTTTATATTTTGTTTTTCCTGCTCTGTAGATGCATATGTGGGGGCATGGTTCACAGTATCGAAATGGTCCAGACTCGTTGAAGGGAACAAAACCCTTGTCGCCGATGATGAGTTTACCTTGTTATTGCTGTGCTGAGGGGTGTAAGAACAATATTGAACACCCAAGGGCTAAGCCTTTGAAAGATTTCAGGACACTGCAAACGCATTATAAGAGGAAACATGGAGTGAAACCCTTTTCATGTCAAAAATGCAGCAAAACTTTTGCAGTTAGAGGAGATTGGCGTACCCACGAGAAGAATTGCGGTAAGCTCTGGTTTTGCATATGTGGGTCTGATTTTAAGCACAAAAGATCTCTTAAGGATCATATTAGAGCATTCGGAGGGAATCATGCACCACATTATGGTACTTGTGGAGAAGATTTATCATGCCAAGATGAAAACGAAGACGGCGATGGCGATGATGATGAAAATGATGATGATATTCTTCGACAACAAGGTAATGTAGTAGTCCGCCCTGGATATATGTATTACTAGCTAGCTGCTATTTGATGGTGATAGTAATTAAAGAGCCTATATGGTACTCATGGGGTGCTGAATTAGTTTGCTTTGTTTGATGACCAGTAGTACTACTACTACTACTACTACTACTTAATTAGGGTTAAATAATTAGCTAGGTTTGTTGTTTGTGTCAGTGTGTTTACTATAATGACAAATTATTGTTGTTTTAGTCCTAAGTTTATGTCTAGCTAACTACTATCTTGAAAAGTTCCCTGGATGAAATCATATTATATAATTATGGTCACTCATTCTGTACTAAAAGTGATTTTCTTACTTAAATTTGTGCATGTAATGGCTGTTATTAGCTAAGAGTAAAGATCTGGAGACATAAATAAATGACAAGACATTGAAATGGGGGCTATAAGTTTCTGTAATTGTAGATGAAGTATCAGTTTGTAGTAGTGAGAGAGAGATGACAATACATTAGAAAAGGCTATATGGTCTTCTGCCATTGTGGATGCAAGTATCAGTTAGTATTTTTTTACTGATCTTAGGTTTGTATAAGTGTCACTCTCTAGAGAGTGAGAGAGATTGAAGTGATGAATGATTTGATGAAACCTAACAATGGGTATGAACAGGAGAATCTGATACTACTGTCTATCTACCTTGGCTGTCTGCACTTACTATTTCATGAGTTTGCTTGCTTGACCACACAAAGACTACAAATTTTTTTTTCTTTCTCCTCAAGGCCTTCTCTCTCTCTCACTCTGTCTCTAGCAAATTTAGTCTTCACTCACTGAGAGTTCTCTGACCTTCGACTAACACTCTCTTCTCTTGCAACACTTTCTGATAGCTATACTTCTTTTTTTTATCTTTATTTTTTGAACTTGGAGTTTTTTTTCTTTGATTTTATGGTGATCAGTATACTTACGTAGGACCACTAGCTATATATATATTGCTGATAAATTGGCCTGAATACACACTGTTTTTGGGGTTTCACCCAAAGAGCTGCTTCTTTCCTTTTCAGGCCATAAACAAACAGAGATCTGCCAAAGACTCTGATCAATCTTCTGTTCTTTCCTTTTTGATTTTGAATCCATGCACACTGACTAATTGCATCTCATTAGCTTCCTTTACTTATATGCTTGTTTAAGAGCCCTAGCTTAACATGTCCTATAGTGCCTGTACATATGATGATGGAATGATGTCCTGCTTTTAAAAGAGCTACATGCTAGAGAGAGAGCTATACAGAGAGTCAGATTAGTCACGTTCCATGCAAAATCTATAGGGTATGAAACCGTATATAGATAAAGTTGTTCCTTTTGATGAAGTCTTTGTCGACGTACATCAAAACTCTATTAGATTCCAAGAGCACTCAGTACTCACTACTCTAGGGTTTTGAAAAATCAGTGTCCTTTAAAATGAGAATATATACACATAGACAAGGTACATGAGCTTGCGATAAGGGAGAGGCTACAGAAATGATGCAACGTCCTGGCCTGGCACTTTTTTTTTCTTTTTTTTTATCATTGAAGAAAACAACTTGAAGGGAACTTCTCTTCCCTTGATTCCTATAATCCCCACTGCCCGACATCCCCCAAATCGACTTGAGCTTGTCTCGGGCTCTTTCGTTTTTTTTTTTTTTTTTTTTTTGATCGGTAAATTAGTGGCTCTTTCGTATTAAGTACGACTAATCCTATGCAAACCTTTCTCATTCATTCTTGGTCCTGAACCTCATTCACCCTGCTCTAATTATGATGATGATTCAAGTACTCGGCCTACTACTATACATAGAGCACTAATCGTGTTCTAGCACCTACGAGCCCGGATTCATTTGTAAAACAATGAGATAGATTCATATTTAAAAAGAATACTAAATTGAATAAGAATTAATGTTTAGATCATGTACAGTACAAGGATTTAATTCTATTTCTAGAGAATTTTCACATGTGGATACGTCTAATATTAAAAGGGTAATTTAATACAGTATTTGGGTCGTAAGTAAGTCCATCAATGTGTTTGGGTTATTTAACCTTGGGTTATTTGGCACTACCCTAATCGGTAGCTCCATCAGCTACCAAGTAGTATTAATGGAACTACTGTAAGGGTAGAAAATGCCTTTACATGGTAATAGCATCCTAGGGGCGAAGGTATACCAGAAAGATCACGTGTGAGGAGTATGGGATCATTGGTAAAGCTTTGGGCGAGACATCCCAAGATAAGGAGTATCGGCGGTGCATACAGAAAGGGTTGGCGAGCAAAGCAGCACCAGCGAAATAAAGATGTTACAGCGAGGGAAGGTGAAAAATGGTTGAGAAGTGGTTGAGCATTCATTACTCGTCAGAACGGATAGATTGTCAGAGTTGACTCGTTGACTCAGTGGAAACCTCGTCAGCTATCCTTATCCTTTAGAAGACTTGCCCGCCAAGACTGGATAGGCGAAATATTGCATCGGCGACATACTGTGTCGGCGAGTGAAGACAAGTTAGCGTCAGAGTACGAATTGTCTGTATTAGCTGTATAGCACTTTGTAACCCTCTATAAATAGCGAGAGAAACCTCTGAGAGAGGGGTTGGACACATTTTGGATTGGTCTAGAGAGAGGAAAAGTATCATACTTGCTCTCTATAGCCCAAGGCTGAAATTAGGGTTCTTATTGAGAGATTATACAGAGAAGATTGGCTAGGTAAGAGAGAATTGTAATCATGCTTATATTAGTGATAACCCTCGGATGTAGTCCTCACTTATGGGGGTGAACCAAGTAAAATATCTTGTCAAGTATCTCTAACCCTTATCTCCTTAATATTCTTATGTTACTTGCTAGATGCATGTTTAGGAATGATTGTGTGTATGACAATGTATGATATTTGGGTGTACTGTCTAAGATCTAACCAATGGGATTTTAGACAGTTACATTTTGGCGCTAAAAGAGGTTTTGAACTTGTGTTTTTCTTTGATTTTTAACATGATTTGTTGAGGTTATCATATGTTCTCTTGTTTCCGCATATGGTATGATTTACATGTCTCAGATCTCGCCGGTAGTGTTTAATCACTTTTTCCTGCTGTTTAGAGGTGTTATGCTCGCTGTGTAAGTTTTTCTTTGTGCTTCCCCTCTTGCTTTGCCATATGTAGTTTATAATTTGGCTTGCTATGAAGTTCTCTTGTAGAATATTACTAAGATTAGGAAAACTAGGCTATTTTTAGTATGTTGTAGCGCTGGATCTGACTTTTCAGCATATATTTTTGCTATTTTTAGAAGCCATGCCGTGTTAGAGGTTGTCCTTGCTAAAGTTGAGGGCTTGTTGGTTTGCTTTGATGATTCCATCACATATTTCACTTTTATCACATGATTAGCAGAGAAACTAGTTATGTGGGTAGAAGAATGTTATTTTTAGTAGGATTTTCACCTGGTGATTGTAGATATAGATATATATTTCCGGCATGATTAATGTCCTTTTCCGACGAGTTAGTATGAGCTTTAGAATCATAAATGAAACTGCATTTAAAAATTTTCAAAAATTTTCCCCAAGTAGTCGTCGTACTGCCATCTTGATTTGAAAATCACAATCACATATGATGTTTTTGCAATCCTTGTCATGATTAAGTCATCATCGGCACAACACGTGATTTAAAGCTGTTATTTTTGTCCTTCATTCATCAACATTCTGAAAAGCAACCCAACTAACTTATTTGGCATTTACCCACAGTACTAACAGAGCAATACTGTCAGGAAGTGTGTTTGTCTTCTTTTACAGATCTTCGGCGAATGGGTCCTAGAGGAAGAAGCGGTAAAGCCCCATCGGGTAGGCCTCCGCGATATCCTATCCTTCCTACACCAGTGACGTTCCCCAGTGGTCACAACACTAGAAGCAGGGGTGTGGAACCAGCTGGTTTGGCAGATACTTTTTTGGCAAGCTCATCTAGGTGACCACCTGTTCAGCGAGCATCACGCCGGGAGGAGGTTTACATGGAGGACATCACTCACTTAGAGAATGCAGAAAGATCACCTGAGCCTAATTCATTACTACGAAGAGTCAGCAGCGAAACAGAAGCAAATGCTTATGGCGAGCAGGTTGATAGTGGTAGATTCACTCAGAGAGCCATCGGCGAGTCATCAAATGTTGTGGGAGCAGTTCAAAACGCCAGTACAAGAGGTACAACAGCAGTTAATGCTCAGCAGCGATTAGTGCAAGATGTCGGCGAAACACTGCATGTGACAGAAAAAGTCCCAGCAGTGGTAGCGGAACCTATTACGGCGGGAGATATTCCACAGGCTGCTAGTGGGAATGATGCGGCGATAATACCAGGCGCCACTATAACTCGCTCAGTGGTGGTAGCAGACAATACACGATCCACTAATAATACAGAAACTTTGCTGAAACAAATACTTGAGGCCAATAACAGGCAAGCAGATCAAATGCAGAGGCAAATGCAACTTCAAATGGAAACTGTACTTCAAAGTCATAGAGAGTTGATGGCGGAAAGCAGGAAAGCAGCACAAAACAGAAGTCACGCATCCCATTCGCATACAACTCGCCGATAAACTCACCGATCAGAAAAAAAAAGTGGAACTAGCACAATGGAGGTCTCGGATTCATCGGCGAAATACGATGAGAGGGGCAGAAGGAAGGATGTACCTAAAAGAGATAGCGAGGAATACAGCGATTCTGGACGGCGGAGTAAGGTAGATAAAGGCATGAAAAGAGACATTCGCAGGTTAAAAACCAAAGTGGCAGCTTTGAGCGGATCTTCAAAGGAGTCGAAATACAAGGTCGCACTCTCAGAGGCGCAGAAAACGCCATTCCATGATTGTATTACATATGGGTATGTGTCCACTAGGTTTTCTATGCCTAAATTCACATCCATCTACGATGGAACTGGAGACCCTGCACAACATTCAAGAGCTTATAAGCGAGACTTGGCGGCATGGGTAGGGTCAGATCCCATAATGTGTATGGTGTTCCCTGCTACGCTCAATGATGAAGCCTTAGCTTGGTTTGATGGGTTGGAGGAAGGAAAAAATTAAATCTTTTGAGAAATTAGAGAACAAATTCTTGCGTGCATTTATTCAGAACAACATAAGTCGGTCTGGCGTGGAAAGACTATTTAACATTAAAACAAGGACCTCGAAGACTTACAAAAATTTAACCAAAGATGGAGAATGTCGAGCAACGAAGTGGGATCAGCGGTATCGGATAAAGAGAAGATAAGGTCATTCATTAGCGCCATGGAGACGACAGACCCATTGTATCTATTCTGGGAGACGCCGAAGGATATGAAGACTTTGAGAGCATTGCAGGATGAATGGATAAATTACGAAGAAATCCGAGAAGAAGAGCTTCGCTTAAAAAAGGAGAGAGCAAAAAAAATTCACTCGATCAATAGTTTCTCGCCGGAAGAGCAGGAAGAAATTAAAAAAGAATGGAAGAAAGAAGAACAACGGAAGTTGGCGCAAAACCCATCTTCGGCGATTGTAGTACCTGAGGTAGTAAAACAACAACAGCAAGTTACCGCTGAGCAACATTGGAATTCGCAGAAGCGAGAGAACTATGATGGAAGAGATAGGCAAGATAATCGAGGAGGAAACTATGGTCGAGGAGGAAGAGATAATCGGCGAAATGGGAATGGCGATAGAAGATATAATGGAGAAAACAAGAAATTTGGCAGAGGCAACCAACAACCTTTCCAAGTGCTACATTACCAAAGTTACGTGTCTCTTTCACTGATGCATTAGGAAAAATTGAAAGTTCAAAATGCAGAGATGACATTCGCTATCCATACAATAGAGGAAATCTCAGAGCCCCGCCGACCAATACCAATTCCTTTTGTCAATTCCACCAATTCCATGGTCATACAACTAAGAACTGCACCGGCGTACAACAAGAAGTCCACAGATTCATCCGCTTGGGGAAATTTCAAGAATTCCTAGAATTGCCACCGCCGCCTCCTGTCATGGTCCAACCAATTCAAGCCATCCCAGCTCATACTCCAAATGTGTACGAGGTAAAGGTCGAGCGAGACTTGTTGGAATTGGACTGCTTTTCCATTGTGCATTCAAAGATCACCAGGGACGAGTTCCATGATAATGTCTTATCCCGAGTGCACAAGCGAGATAGAATGGGAAATGAGATTTGTAGTGTCGTTGCTAAGCAAGAACCATCGCAAGATTGGATGAAGGCTTGTGTAGGGTTCTCCGCCGAAGAGATACCCCCAGAAGGAAGAAATCATAACAACCCCCTGG
>JAJJMA010304355.1:0-13050 GCA_023529015.1 Papaver nudicaule | reverse complement strand
CTTGTTCGATCTTGACCTCTCGAATTCATCACAATCTTTTATTACATCATCACACTTCATACTTTACCCCTCAGATTCTCTTTATTGTTTTACACCTAAAACACTAGCAAACAGGGGTTTTGACGTCGCCATATGGAAATAGTATCGTCGATGGAAATTCCATCGACAGATACAAATTCCATCGACCTCGATGGAATTTCTGTCGACAATGGAATTTCCATCGAGGAGATTAGGGTCATCCAACGGCCTATATTTCACACCCCAATCCTATATAAACTCAAACTTGGTCTTCACTTCATTCACTCACAACTTAGTTCGATATTTCTCTAGTTTGCTCTCGATTTCATCTGATAAATCAATTTTTTTCGTAATGTCAAATCCATCATCTTCCCAAGCCACTCTAACATCATATTAAACTCCACCATCTTCTCCTCCAAACTTTATTTTACTCGGTACTCCTCCGGAATCACCTAAATTTCGAAGCATAACGGCAAAATTAGTCCATAACTACTACTACACTGATCGAAACATCCTACTTTATTCACTCCTCCTCCATTTAAGAGATGGTATACCACTCCTCCTAGACACTATGGTAACCCAACAGTTAAGCGATGCAAATCTTCCACAACTTCTTCTTCTTCGTCATCTAAAAACAAACCGCACCAAAAAAACCAGCAAATCCTCTAGATTCATTACCGGATGCACTTAAACCTCGTCCTAAGTTTACGTGAAATGAAGATTTATGTCTTTGTACAAACTATATGATTTTCTATCCGACCCCGAACGATATGAAACGTAATCGGGTTAAAGTAAATGAACCACAGTTGTGGACTACTGTCACTGCAAAATTCAAATTAGATAGACGTACTTCCAAAGTTGTGCGTGATCTAAATACGTTGTGGTCGCGTTGGAGAAAAATACACCTAAGAGTCCATGAATTTATGCACTTGGGGAGATTGATCAAAGGTCATTTTCCGGAAGATACCGAAGATGAAAATCTGGCGAGGACTTTGAAGGAATGGCAACGATGTAAAGGAAAGAAATTCAAATACGAACGACATTACCGTGTCCTAAAAACTTTTCTTGTTAATCGTTATGTGGGTTGATGAGAAGAGTTCGTCAAACATAGTGCCTTATGTTCTGGCCTAACGCAGTCCTTTATCTTTCGTAAAGGTCGAACTACCGCTACTACGGGCGGCTGACCTCTACCAAGATAAATGACTGTGTTAGGCCAGAAAATAATAAGGCTTGTTTTATTATGCATTGCACCGATGCAAAACCATCAACGTGACAATAGTAGACTATAAAACATCAAGCATTGCAAATTTTATCGTCTACCATTGTCATGTGATGATTTTGCTTGTGCAGGATTTGTTCGGCCGGTTCAACGACTTCAGTGCAAGGATTTCAACCCACGATTGTTTTTTGGGAATCGCATTGATGCCAAAACATAGTAAGGTAAAGGTAGGGCCGTAGGGGAGAAAACAACAAGGATTGCATGTGTTTTCTCCCGTACCATTACCTATTATGTTTTTGCATGTGCAGGAGGATTTGTTCATGGGCGCATTCAACGACTTCAGTGCAAGGACTTTCAACAGTTACATGGATAGAAGAGCCGAGTACATCGTTTATTTGAAATAACCCAATTACATACTATCGCACAATTAAAGCTGATTTGGTTGTTATGTTTGTTCTAGCCCACCTAGAAAAATCCAGGTAGACTTTGTCTTAACACGCGGTAGCAACGCCATAATGCAAACACCCTTGGTTGCTCTTCATTATAGAGGGCAGATGCCAAAGCTTCGACTTGATCTTCATCCCATCCCCATTGTTCTTCGGCGACTTGACGCACGTAATTTCCAAGTATACGACAATCATTCAGGATCCTTCCAATTCTACTCTTGTGCTAAAACTCGTATGCCTGCCAAAACTTGCATGCCTAAACTCTTGTGCTTCTGGTACAGGAACGGAGACGAAAGCATTGATAAGAGCAAGATCATCATCGGATTCTGTATACTGCGAACCCATATTGATTGATTTGATTGTTTTTTAAAAAAAATTATGTTTATATAGAAAGGATTCCAACATTCATCGTATTTCTTAGAATTTTTACAGCATCATATTTCTTAGATATTTTACATCATATATTTTCACTAACTAAATAAAGGGGCTTGTTCTCTAGGTTCCATAGGAATCTAATACATAAAAATCGACTTGGCGAAAAATCTCTGCCTATCTTCAAACACTTGTTTATCTTCTTCAGGAACTTCAGTTTGTTGCTCTGTCACTATCTTTGAACCCTTATTGAATTTTTTCAACTGAAGCAACTTCCATTCGATACGTTCTTTGTATGATTGTCCTGGATTTTTTCCAGTTTTAATAATTCTCAAGTTACCTTTCGGTTGCACTTTCATATTTTGAGGTTTGAGATTTTCCTTGCCTTTTGCTTGAACCTTTCTTTGTTTTCTAGCTGGAACCTTGACCCACTACGCCACAGGGGCCTGTTTGTAACGGATATAGACGTTGCGCCGAATTAAAGCAACGTCTATTAGCGTTGCGAAAACGGCGTTACAAATTTTTGGTAACGTCTATTAACGTTGCTCTAATTAATTAAAGCAACGGAATTTACGTTGCTTCTTCCGTTGCTCTTTTTATTTAAAGCAACGTAAGATAACGTTGCAGAATTTATTTAAAGCAACGTATTATCTATTTTAGGCAACGTTAAATTACGTGGCAACCTGTCACCTATCCACGTGTCATTGGGCCCACCTTATAGTCGATGACGTCATTTTAAAAAAATGTGCAACGTTATTTTGTGATGACGTGTCGGTGGGTCCCAAAAAATTGCAACGTTATTTTGTGATGACGTGTCAGTGGGTCCCCCAGAATCTGCAACGTTAATGTCTGATGACGTGTCGGTGGGACCCATTTTCTGCAACGTTATTTTTGTTGACGTGTCTGTGGGTCCCCAAAATGTGCAACGTAAAAGTATTACTTAAGCCACGCTTATATCCGTTGCAAAATTTTAAATTGGTAATAAAAAAAATATGCTGTTTTAGATATCAGCACTTTCAGGTGCCTGCACTTTCAGGTGCCTGAATCTCTACCAGAACCTCTACCAGAACTAATAACAAATATTTTCAAACATTCATTCACCAGAACATGAAAAGCATTAACTAATAGCAAATATTTTCAAACATTCATTCAGCACAACATGAAAAGCATTCTTGGTTCAATTTATATGTCATACAATCTCACAAATTCAAGTGCCAATGTTTGTCTATTAACAAGTCCTATAAATTCCTAAAAACAGTGTACATAACTCGAAACAAAAGAGGCGTGAATAAAAACAGTTACGCGAACCTTGATCCTTGTATTTCTGATACAATTTAGCAAGCTCAGAGTAGTTTGAGGTAGTCAATCCACTACAAAAATCAAATGAAAAACAAAGAAAACAAAACAATCAAAATTGTTGTCAAAACCTTAAATTCTTGCATTATACATCAAACCATAACTGAACCAAATAACAAGCGAGACAAAGTGTGCGACATATCATTGTGAAGCAACATTGACAAAAACTTACCCCTTGTAAGTGCTAAAATCCACATCCTGGCAGTGTTCAAAGGACGAAGGCAGGGGGAAAACAAGGATCCTGAGCACAGCAGGAATGCATATTGTCAAATTACTGACTACTTAAAGCATCTTTGACAAAGAAAAAATCAGGAGGAATAATATACAAGTAACACAGAAACAAACCTTTTCATCACTGCAGAATGTACTTGCAGAAGCAATTGATTCCATAGCTAATACAGCTTTTCGGAGAAGGAAATGCCACAATAAAAGAATCATTCTTCCAGACATGAACAGTTTCAAATCACATACGTATGAAGGATCCATGCAGGTCCATATGCCTACAGTCCATAACATGCAATCAGTATTGCTGTGATGAACTTGAAGACATATGGATCGGCATGATTCCGGCATTGGCATGTGATGTTGACTGATTTTACCCTTGCGTTATTTCCACCAGCTTACCTGCAAAATACATAACAAATAAGTTAGCATTTGTGGCTCAATAGCCTTCAGAAGAAAAAGCAACAAAGCCATAAAACAATTATAAAAATTGTACCTTCATGGCTTGAGAGATGGTAACTAAACAAAGCCAAATCAAAACCAATCATCACTCCTGTAAACCAGACAAAACTCAACGTCAATTAGAGAGAGAGTAACAAAATGTATCCATCGCCAAAAAAACACATGAAACTGAATACTTAAACTCACCTGATAGTCTACATCCTCAAACTTCTTAATGACTAAAGACCAAGTGTAAAGGCAGTATTTTACCTTCTCAAAAATTGTTGTTACTGAACTAGTAGTGTCGCTGAATGCTCGTGCATTTCTCTCCACCCAGATGCACCACATAATCACTGCAGGGATGTAATTCCAGACTATATTGCACTCCTGGTTAATGAACTGAATGTTAGTTACATTTTAGAATCACACCAACAATCACACCAACAACAAGATTAATCTAAACACACCAACATCAGGAGGAATAATGTACAAGTAACATAGAAACAAACCTTTTCATAAATGCAGACTGTACTTCCAGCTTACCTGCAAAATACATAAGACATAAGTTAGCATTTGTGGCTCAATAGCCTCAAAATGTATGATCACAATAAGGTCCTTCCCCCTCCTCCTTTATCCGGGCTTGGGACCGGCAATGCATGTGCATTGGCGGAGTTAGAAAGGGGTTTACTTTAAAACATAAAATATATATATAGATAGATATAGGCAACAACAAAATATACATTACAGACAAATTAGACTGATGCATAGTCAGTCTAATCTTCCTACAGTAACAAAAACCAAAAAGTGATCTGTAGGACTCGCCTGAAACCAAAAAACAAAACTATGTAGAAGTCGCCGTTGTGTGTAGTTACCAAAAAACCAAATGAGCTGTCTTTGTACTAAGTGAGCTGTTAATCAAAAAACAAAACAAAACAGCTGATGTATTTACCATGTCTTTGTACTAAGTGAGCTGTTAATCAAAAAACCAAAATACCTCCTAGCCCGATAGTAACCTTAACTGTTAAGCAGACCCACCAACCTATCTTCAGCCCATATCAACCAAGTAGGCAGTGATAGTTGACTCAAGACGACATAACCATCTCCTTGAGGGGTATCCCAGACCAATGCCTTCTGGTCATAAACTTGCTCGATGTAGACCTTCCTCTCATTCGGCTTCACTTTTCTACCATGGACAGTTACACCAGCGACTATAGAACCCAATGCGACAACCTTACCTACATTGTCGAGTAACTGCACTGGTTGGCCAACGTCGAGCGTACAAGGTGCACTGTACTCGGTCTCCATTACACGACTATGAACACCAGCAGGATAGGTAGTAGACCCTTTCTCTGGGCTAGGAGTGCTAATCGGTCCTTGTGCAGCTGCATTAGCAATCATCATCTGTATTACCGCCTGCAAACAACAACAAATGAGCAACACTACGAAATCGGGTTACCTTTAACTAAAGTAGACTGAACTTCAGAATTGAACACTTACATCGACTTTACCACCCAACATCCCAATAAGAGTTTGAAATGAAGCCATCTTACCAACCACAGTACCCATTGTACTTTCAATTGCTTCTATTCTTTCCTCATGATCGGTATCTCTATTTTGAAGAGCAGCAGACGCTACTGCCGCCATCTCACATTGCTTCTTCGACATAGTGGATGAGTAGCCACGAATTATATCTTTTCGCTTACATGGAAACACCTCTTCCAGTTCGGGTGAAACCAAATGATCATCACTGCTTAATCCTTTTCCCTTGTTCTTCTCTTTAGCTTCTAACATTTTCTTCTACATTTTCATAAGAGAAATGTCGCTTGTTAGCATCGACAACAAATATTACAGCAGAAAAATAAGACTTATTATGAGAAACAAAGTGCGCTTACATGTGCCTCGATTGCACTGGGATGCACAGACACATCTGGTCGTTGGTGTCCCATCAACCACTTGTCTGTTGTGGCTTTGGGTACAGCTTTGACATTCGATTCTTCGTCCTAACGCGGCAATTTTCATCAAATTAAAACAGAGCATACTAACCATTAAAACAGAGCATAGTAACTACTAACAGAGCTTATACTTACTAGTTTATATTGCTTGTTGCTGTAAGAGCATCGCCCAAGTGTATGGCGGATCGTTTGCATACTGCGATATTCAGCATTCTTAGTACATCTTTCAATCTGCTTAGGGTTTCTCTCAAGCTCAACGAATTCCTCCCAAATATGTTTATCCATCCCATCCGGAACTCTCAGTTTTGCAGCTTCCCATTCTTCAGGAGTGAGCTCAATTGGGCGTCTTCCACTTAGTACCTCCTCCACCTCGTCCTCACCAGCTACTCCAGATATCTTCTTGGGTTTCTTTCGGCGATTTTCTCCTAAAATGACACTCCTTAAGTCATACTTGTATCTCCGAAACAGTGGTGGAAATCCTGTTTCTATAATTGAACGTACATGATTCACCGGAAACTCAAATTCTAGCTGTACAAGATACATATTAATGACAACATAAGTACAACACCTCACTGGTTGGGAAATCACACAAATCACAATAAGTACAACATGAGTGAACATACCATCAAATAATGCCAAAGATCATTTTTGAAGCTATCCGGCACGTTCCTCCAGTCTTCTATGTTAATAGGAATATGACGCCGTATGATATCTCCTGCCCTGGTGGAGAATTTGTTAGCATTAGGATCCTGTGGCTTGCCAGTAAGGCTGAGCCCGACCTTAGTCTTTGGTTTTGCTGTAGAAGCGCTACTCCCGTCGTTCTGCGAAGTTGTAGCTCGAGAACTCATGCTTTGATGCTGCGAAGTTGTAGCTCGAGGAGAACTCATGCTTTGATGCTGCGAAGTTGTAGCTCGAGAACTCGTGCTATGATGATGTTCCATTGTACTGCAAAATAAAAGGAGAAATATTAGTAAAACAATATTTATGCTTTGCTGTTGTTCAAACATCACATGACTAAAATCACACAAATCACAAAAATAACCAATAAACATGAGTTCAAACAACACAAGACTGAATCTGAGTGCTCAAAAAGACTATAATATGGTAACTAACAAGCACAATCAATACAACATTAAGCCCAGTTCAAAGATGCTCTAATATGATAACCAAATAAAAGTTCAAAGCACAAGCCACAGATGTCAGTTACGGCGCAGTTCTAGCAAATCTCTCAAATGGGGTTCATCCTCAAAAATCGATTGGAATTCTCCGAACTGCGGCTTCAGTAAGTCATCGGCTTCTACGGTTAGACGCTTCTTTGAGCGAAGCACGACAGACCAATCAGGATCCTTTAAATCTGTTGAATAGAAGACTTGAGATGCCTCAAAGTCGAGTATCGCAGGTTCATCAAAGTAACTCTGAGAACTCCTGAAGTTTTTGAAGTTAACCAGTACAAGGATCCCATCATCACTGAATTTACACCCACGACTCCTTTTCTCCACCTTCACCCAATCACAATAAAATACCACCTCTTTAAAGTCTGTGTAGTCAAGCTCCAATATCTGATTTACCACACCATACCACTTGGTCACATCCTCAACGGGGTTTTTATCTTTACGACTTGCCACATATGTTGTTGTTGCTTCCATGCAAACACCGCTTTCTTGTGTAACGCGATTTAGCTCATGGGACTTGGGTACAAAGGTAAAACCATTAACCCGATACTTGTTATATTCTTTCGCTCCAACAGGACCTTTTACGTAACGCCACAATTTGGAGTTCATCTTTCCTTCTTGAACCAACTGCAAGCAATACAGTAGTTGTCAGTTTCAAGGCAAATAATCAACGATTTTATGCCAACAAGGATATTACAATATACACTAAAGCAGAAACTCAAGTATAACAAAGATAACAAATAATCATAGCATGTTTACTTTAGTTCTAGCATATTTACCTTTCTATACAACCACGCTATGAAATTTGTTTGTCGTTCTACTTCGCTGCCGGTGCTAGATATCCCATTCCCATTTGTATTCAGTGAAATTTCCTCACAGTATTCACTGCAAACCAGTTGGATGTGAGGGCAGTTAGTACCAACATAAGAAGTAATAATCATAAATTAACTCTCAAATACAAGTAGTACTCACGCATAGTAGTCTGCAAGACCTTCTACTTCACGGCGAAACAACACCCATCTAGTTATTTGTGTCAACTGCACACTAGAAAGAGTAACACTCTTATCTCCATATCCCAAAGGGCCTTCATCGCTATACTCAGAATCACCATCTAAGAACGCTTCTCGTGTAGCTCTGTGATTGCCATCCTTTGCGTTTGCCACATGTTCCATTGCATAAACTACTCCTTCATCTACAAGTTGTGATTCCTTAATAACACCTTCCACGAATCGATTGTTGGTCGGAAGGTTCTTATAGTACTTCATTGACCTGCATAAAAACATAGTTGTAAGATATTATATCATAAATGAATGGAATGAAGGTAAACAACAAAGTCTAAAGTATTACCGTTCAAGAGGATACATCCATCGGTATCTAACTGGTCCGCAAGTTAGAGCTTCATCAGCAAGATGAACAACAAGATGGATGCTGATAACGAAGAAAGATGGTGGAAAATATTTTTCAAGGACACACATAGCCTCGGCGACCATGAATTTGGCATCTTGAAGTTCACTTTTAATAAGAACCTTTGAGCACAAGATTCTAAAGTACAAACTGATCTGTTGAAGAGCCCTGCGGAGGTCTGGGTAGCGTGGGAAAGCATGTTGAATCAGCACCGGCAGCAAAGTCCCCATAATGATATGATAATCATGAGACTTCAAACAATGCAAACCAGGAGGGTCAATTGTGACATTGTTTCCAAGATTTGAACAAAATCCGGTCGGAAACTTGATGTTCTTCAGTATCAGTAAAAAGTTTCTTCTCTACTGCGGATTCAAAGCATAAGGAGCATGAGGCAATACACTTTTTCCTGTTTCAACATTTCTAGTGATCCACTGCTCTTTTTGAATATTCAGTTCCCTCATATCTTCTCTTGCACATATACTATCTTTGGATTTCTTCTTTATATCAAGAACTGCATCTACTAGATGCTCAATAAAGTTCTTCTCACAGTGCATCACATCGAGGCAATGGCGATAATAATTGGAGACCCATGATGGAATATCGAACAACTTCGGCCTCTTATAAAATGCTTTAGTTGTTGCATTAGGTTCATCAGCAACAACTTCATAAAAATCTTTCTTTTTCTTCTTTCCATCTCGGGTAAGCTTGCCAGGAAGATAATGAACATTGCTCGTCTTCATCAGCACTTCTTCTCCACTTAATCGAGCAGGTGCCAATCCTTTCTCCACTGTTTTCAGTCCCAATAGCCTGCCCTTCCTGAAAGGATGAGTTGACTGCAGAAATCTTCGGAAATTCCTATACACAATCTTTCGCGAGTGATTCAGCCAATTGCTTTCAGTCTCATCTCCACATCCAGGACACGCTTTGTAACCATGAACTACACAACCAGAAACATTACCATAAGCAGGTAAATCATGTATACCCCACATAAGTATTGCCCTCAACTTAAATGACTGTTTTAGATGCATATCTATAGCATCAACTCCTTTCCAAAGTTCAATCAGGTCGTCTATTAGCGGCTCTAGAAAAACACATATGTCTTGACCTGGTGCCTTAGGTCCTGGTATTAGTAGCGCCATGATCTGAAATTCTTGCTTCATACACAGTGATGGCGGCAGATTGTAAGGAACTAAGATGACTGGCCAACAACTGTAACTGGTACACTGGATGCCGCGAGGATTGAAACCATCTGTAGAAATCCCAAGCCACACATTTCGCGCTTCCTTTGCAAACTCAGGAAACTTCTTCTTCATGTTCTGCCATTGTGGAGAGTCGATCGGGTGTCGCATATACTCAGTAGAAGCTTCTGCTCTATCATGCCAAGTCATATCTTCAGAAATCCATGGAATAGTGAAGTACTTCAGAAGTCTTGGAGCTACAGGAAAATGCCGCAATACCAAGCAAGGCTCTTTGGTTAGTGTTCGAACTCCATCTTTGCCTTCCTTGTACTTGTACCTAGATGGGAGGGAAACAAAATTAAAAGTTCAAATTAGTATGTCAACATACATCCATGTTGACAGAGATAAACAAAAAAAAAAGTTAAGAGAAATGAATACATACCTAGATGCTCCACATTTTGGACATTCTATCTCATCTTTATATTCTTTTCGGAACAGCACACAATGGTTAACGCACGCATGAATGTTTACTGCCTTCATTCCCAAATCTTTCAACGTAGCTTTCATAGCAGGGTACTTCTCTGGGAATGTATTGCCTTCTGGAAACCACTTTTTTAGTAATCCCAACAGGTAAGTAACGCTGTGTCCCGACCAACCAAACCTCTTCTTTACATGGTGCAGTTCCACAATGACAGAAAGAGTTGTCGCACCATTCTCACATGTTGGGTAAATCTTCTCTTCTGCTAGCTTTTTGTACTTGTAGAATTTCTCACCTAGATTAGGCTCTGGCTCCTCAAAAGGATTTTCATTTGCACCTACACCCACATCCTCATTTAGTCCTTCATATACCCCGAACGCATTATCAACAAAGTCGTTTAACCTACAACCATTATCTTCACGACTCTCTTCTACGACTTCCTCCACTACTTCCTCCACTATTGTTTCATCTTCAACTGTATCTTCTTCCTTGTCCTGAGCAACAAACGACACTGATGCTGATGCGTCTACTGATGTCGGCTTCTCTCCGTGTAGATACCATGTTACATATGATCCAAGAATGCCATAAACTTCTAAATCATTCTTAACCAATGCAAAACTCAATGATTTCTTGTTACGACAACGACGACAAGGACATGGACAGAACAAGGAGTTTCTAATTCTGTTCTTATATGCAAATTTGATAAAATTATTCACTCCTTGTCTATACAATGCACTACACCTATCTTCAATTGACATCCACCCTTTATCACAGAGTTCAGTCATTCTACAACCAGCAACACACCAGATTAACATAAAACATAAGCTAATAATGAAAATATATCATTCTACAACCATCAACACATCAGCTGCTAGTGCCTTAACCATTCCCCTGCTTACATATATACTACATATGAAGGTGCAATCCTCCAGGTACTCATATCTATCTATAATATCATTAACTAAATAGCATATTTTAACTAACGCACAACATTCTTATCATCTACCTACGGTACAGACTCACTGACATATCTTCCTAATTTACGAATCCATAACACGACCATTAGCACTCAACATCTGTATTATCACCTGCAAACAAGAACAAATGAGCACTTAATCATCTGAATTAAGTGAACTTAATCATTGATGCTCAACAAGTCAGAACTGAACACTTACATCAAATTTACCACCCAACGACTCCAATTGACCTTCAAATCCAGAACACGCTGTTACCGCCTTCTCACATTGCTTCTTCGACATAGCGGATGAGTAGCCACGATGCTTATCTTTTCGCTGATTTGCAGGTTTCTTTTTCCTTGTTATTCTCACATTACTGCTTGATCCCACTTCCTTGTTCTTCTCTTTAGCTTCTAAAACTTCCTTCTGCATTTTAATAAAAAAAAAAAAAACAAAGGTGGTTAGCATCGACATCAACGAGTACAGCAGACAAATAAGTGTGACATTATAAGATAACAGAATGTGCTTACACTAGCCTTGACCGCTTTAAACTGCAAAGTTCCAAATGGTTGTCGGTATAGTTGGTTCTCAGCACATTCTTTTGCCTCCTCAGGAAATAGAAGTAGCCCAGAAAATCCCTCAATAAGTTCTTTCTCAGTAAATCCGTTCTTAAGCTTATCAAAACTCTCACCAATTTCTTTATCAGTCATTCCCTTAAAATAATCTTTATCACACATCTCCTCCCACAAATGTTTATCCATCCCAGGCGGAACTCTCAATTTTGCAGCTTCCCATTGTTCATCAGTGATTTCAATTGCAAATATGTCAATTTCCTCGGTCATTCTACAACCATCAACACATATGAATTGCAATCCCACACACATACTCATGGACTGATGCTTAAGCATATCATCTACAAGGTACTAACTCACTAATAGAACAAGCTACTGGACATTATCTTTTTATATGTCATCAACAACAACAAGATTAATCTAAACACACCAACATATAATGATGAGACTTATAACAGAAAACATAAAACTCTTATGTCATACACACTAGCAACTACAAAACTCAAAACTCAAAACATATAACAGAAAGATGAATCAAACAAGACAGATAGATTTTATACCTAGATTTTATACCTGACACTTCAACACTACACTTCAACACTTCAATCTTCTCTACTATACAAAGACAAAAGCAGAAATCAAAAATCAGAAAGAAAAACAAAACTACAAGAACAAATTAACCCTAACCAGAAATTAAACCCTAACCAAAAATAAAAAGAAAAAGCAAAACAAATTAACAAATCAAACCCCTAAGCAGAAATAAAGAAATGACTTTTCTTTTCAGAAATCAAAAAAGAAAAAAAATGGGGATAAAATTAGGGTTTATATACCTTTTGAAATCAGGGGTAAAAACAAGATCTTTGAGACAATCTGAGCTATGGGTTTTACCTACATGCAAGTTCTGAAGCAAATTTGAGCTTTATTTTTGGTTTTGAAGGTGGCTTTGAAGATTAATTTCTAAAGATTAGGGTTCTAAACTAGGGTTTTCTTAAGGATTTAAACTAGGTTCTTCAACTGAAATCCATAAATTAAATCTCAAGAAGAGATTTACTGAGAATAAGTCGAAGAATCAATGGTTTTCTCTCTGGTTCTCTCTGGTTCATGGATTTTTTTCTCTCTGGTTTTGGTTAAGCTCGAGAGCTCGAGTGAGAGTGAGAAGATAAGGCAGACGATGAAAACGAGAAAACACTTAGCAGTTTTTTTAGTTTTAAGAGAGTTGTCGGTGGTGGTGGGACATGTGTGAGAAAGAGGGGGAAATATTTTA
>JAJJMA010304320.1:0-16221 GCA_023529015.1 Papaver nudicaule | reverse complement strand
TTACACTCCACTCTATTTTCAGCTCCCGAGCAAAAAAAGAGAAATGGATTTGCATATGGATGATATTGATGAACAAATAGTACCACCAGTATCAGAGAACGAAGAAGAATTCAGACCTTATTTTCCTGAGAAAATTGATGAAGAAGGAGTTATTACTAAGTCTGGTTTGAAGAAAAAACTTGTCAAGATTGGTGATGGTTGGGATGCTCTTGAACTAGAAGATGAAATCACTGGTATGTATAATATGTATACCCCCTTTTCTGTCTTAATTCTATATGTTCTGAAAGTTTCGATTTTTGGATGTGAATTTGGTATCAGTTTAGGCGATGATTAGATTAAGGTTTTTTGGTTAAGAGGTGTATTTGGTGATTACTGACTTAATAGGTTTTAACTTTTAAGTGATTTCGGTTAGTGGGGGTCTACATTTTTCTCACTGTAGGGTTTGTTCTATGTTCTCCTAATTAGAAAGATATTAACACTGTTTTACTGAATTTTGGTTAATTTTTCTTGGTTGGTATTTCATTTGATCTCCAGATTTTTCTTGGTTAGTTTTGCTTCTGATTCTTGGTTGATTAAATGTTGTGAATTTACAGTGAATTATAAGGCTATGGTTGTTGGTGGTGAACAATTTGATGCAAGCGCACAAGGGGAACCATTGGTTGTCTTTGTGCAGTGATTTTTGACAAGAAGGGTCATGATGAGGAGAATTTATTGGAGTTTAAAGATGTTAGGGCATTGTCCGGTCAAACCCACTAGCGTCAGTTTTAGGTGTCAAAACTCAATCTTGATTTAGCCTACTAGAGTTAAGATTTCGGAATTAAGATATAGACAAAGTAGTAGAGACCTTGAAGACGAAGACTGTGAAGACAAATAAGACATCAATTATTCTTCATCGACAAAACGTTAGTAGGAGTTATGACTATTATGGAAATTCTTTTATTCTACTTATTTTATCTTTCAAAATAGTCGGCTACTTTAGTAGAGATATACTAATAGCGATTGAGATCGTATTCTTGTCTACATGACCATGTGTTATGTTGGTATTTGTTCCCACGAATACTAAGTTTACAAGAATGCATGAGATAGATTCGATACCATTTTTCCATTGCAATGGTTTGCTTGCAAATCACTTGTTAGATATGGGTGAATTAAAGGAGTACTCTTGAGCAAGAGTCTGGTGGATTATTGATACGTATAATCTTTGTACTCTTGATGACTAGAGTTATTAGGGCGGAATTCGAAATAACTATAGACGAAAGATAGGTAAAACGTAGCACAAGGACATAATTACGAAGAAAGATATCTTCTCTAGATTATGAACAAGACAATATTACAATTCTCTTTTTCACGCTCACAATCTGCTAAGCTTGCTTTTGCAATACAATGATTACCTCACAAGCTTCTTTTCTAGATTATACTAGATGCCTACGGTGTCCAAGCTATGAGTTAGGCATCTCTACATATAGTGGTTTGGGTTTCTCCAAAACTTCCTAGGAATCTTTTTCCTAATCTAAGGATCCTTCTTTATAAAGAATCCTTCTCTATATAGGAATCCTTTCCTAAATAGAGTTCTTCCCTCAATTAACTCGAGGTCGACTAAGTTCCTAAAGAGACTAGGATACACCTGTATCATGGGTCCCCCCTTTAAGAACTTGAACTCCTGTGAGAGTTAGAAATGGAGTTTAGGGAACTCGAGAGTTCCTTTCTCCTTGATGAACCACTTAGCCTTGCTGGGAACTTGACCTTGACATCCAATTAGGAAAGCTTCTCTTTCTCCTTGTCGTGTCTTAATCACTCTTCGCTTCAAAATGCAATCTTCTTTCAGCGGCTCCTCTCGATCAAACCATAAGTCTTCTACGCGCGGTAAGATCATCTTGTCATCCCCATCATCATCCAGTAACGCTGGTTCAAACTACTTCAAGTATTCGGCATTGATGACCGAGTACATTCCTAGATAAGGTGGTAAATCGAGACGAAAGGCATTGTCACCAATCTGGTCGAGAATACGAAATGGTCCATACCTAAATGGCTTCAACTTCTTACCTTCCCCTTTCAACCTTTCCTTTCCTAACTTCAACCATATCATGTCACCAATACCAAAATTACAAGGAACAAGATGCTTGTCATGCTTTGCCTTGTATTTGGCTTGTGACTTCTTCAATTGTGCTTCAACTGTCGCATGAATTTGAGAAATCTTTTTCAAGAACTTTTGTGCCTTTTGTCTCTCACTTCCTTCTTTTCCCCCAACTGTTGTATCACTTGAAAACACCAAATCGAAGGACTAGGCGGTAAGTATCCATAACACGTCTCGAAAGGAGACTTTCCCGAAGAACTGTGAACCGTTCTATTGAAAGCAAACTGTAGATATGGTAGACTCTCATCCCAAGTCTTAGGATGCTTAGAATTATATCCCCGTAACATGTGAACCATAGTCATGTTGACTACCTCTGTCTGCCCGTCTGTTTGTGGATGAAAAGTTGTACTCTTCTTCAACCTAGTGTTCATCATACATGGAATCAATGCAATCATCTTGTTGAACCGGTCAACCACAACGAACAAGTAATCATGACCCGACTTAGTCTTCGGCAATCTACCAAGGAAATCCATAGAAATACTCTCCCAAGGTCTTGATGGTACCGGTAATGGTAGATATAACCCATGTTTCCTGTTTGAGGGTTTAGATGTGCAACACAACTTACAACCTCGAACAAGCTTAGCCAAATCATCTTGCATCTTTGGCCAAAAGACATAACGTCGTAGGTTAAGTAGCGTCTTATTTATCCCAAAGTGTCCAGCAACTCGGGATGTATGTGCTTCTCTCAACCATTGCAACCTATCTCCATCTTCTGGAATGCATAACAACTGACCTTTGTATAATAACCTATCTCGGAGTTCAAACTCACCTTTTAAACCACCTCTTACCTTCTCTAACACATTCTTGAAGTCTTTACTAGATGCGTACGACTCATCATACTCTTGAGGAACAATTGGCTGAATCCGCATAGCCACCAATAAACTAACTGGCAGTCTTGACAACATATCGGCCAACTTGTTTGTAAATCCCTTCTTGTACTTGATGATTATATGAAATGCCATCAAGTAGGACATCCACTTCATGTGTCGAGCTTGTTGTAACTTGGTTTGTGCATGTAGATACTCCAATGACTTATGATTCGAGTGCACTACCACTTCTTTACCTAAGAGATACACTCTCCAATGTTTAACACATTGATACAAGGCATAAAATTCCTTGTCGTAAGGTGGATAGTTCTTAATAGCACCCGAGAACAATTCTGAATGGTACTCCACTGGTTTACCATCTTGTAGCAACACTCCTCCTAATGCATAGTTAGAAGCGTCTGACTCAACTTCAAAAGTACGTTGTAAATTAGGTAGAGCTATAATACCGGTGCTTCTGAAATCTTCTTCTTAAGTAACTGAAAAGCGTCTTCATGGGTCTGCTGCCAATCAAACTTTGCCTTAGCCCCCGTCATACCATGTAGTGGCCCAGCAATAGTAGAAAAATGCTTAATAAACTTGCGCAAGTATGTGCAAGCTCCCAAAAAACTTCTGACTTCAGTCACCGTGCTAGGTCTTGGCCACTTAGTGATCACCTCAACCTTCCTTGGATCAATCTTACGTTTCCCACCACCAACAATGAAACCGAGATATACCAACTCTTTCTTTCCAAACTCACACTTTTTCTCGTTCAACTTCAGTTGGCCTTCATGTAACACTTGAAATACCTTCTCAACGTGAATAAGATGTTCGTCCCAAGTTCTGGTATATACGAGGATATCATCCAAGTAAACAATGACAAAAGCTTCTATAAAGGGTTGTAACAAATCATTCATCAAACGCATAAACGTCGCTGGAGCATTACACAAACCAAATGGCATCACCAACCTTTCGAACAAGCCTTGTTTGGTCTTGAAAACAGTCTTCCATGTATCATCTTCTCGCACTCTCACTTGATGATAACCAGATTTAAGATCCAACTTTGTAAAGACTCGAGCACTTTCCAATTGATCCATCATGTCATCTATCCGTGGTAACGGGTAGCGTTTCTTGACTGTGATCTTGTTCAAGGCTCGGTAATCTATACACATACGCCAGCCTCCATCCTTCTTCGGCACCAACAATACGGCTGATCCACAAGGTGAAGCACTAGGTACTATAACCCTAACTCTAGAAGTTTTAAGACTTGTCTCTTTATCTCCTCGGATTCTTCCACGGATGTGCGGTAGATCCCTACATTAGGTAGAGAACTTTCTCCCATCAACATGATCTCATGTTCCACACTCCTCTTTGGTGGTAACCCCTTGATTTCTGAAAACAAATCTTCATATTTCAACTTCAACTTATCTAGGTCGTCTCCTTGTTGTTTAGACAAAGTAGTCAAACAAACTCTACTCGGCTTCTCTTCTAGAGAACGGATCACAAAGAGAATAAACTTTGTACTAGCATTCACCAACCGCTTAGCCTGAGTGGTTGTAATCAGACTTGCTCCTACAAGAGGAGACTCTATAGCCCGAATTACATAAGTCTCACCTTCTTTCTCAAAGGTATACTTCTGCTCCCTCCTATATAGAGTAGCATCTCTATCCCATAAATAAGGACTTCCTAGTACAACTTGACACACATCCAAAGGTACCACGTCGCATGTAACCTCGTCAATGTAGAACTTATCTAGAGCAAACTTGAACGTACACTGCTGCGAAACTTGTAACCCTCATTCCTTTTGGAGCCATCCTAGCGGATATGGATTTGGATGTTTGAATGTCTTCAAACGTAGCTTTTGTACCAAAGAATTTGAAAGTAAATTCTTCTGACATCCCGGGTCAACAACGGCATCAACCAATGTTGTCTTAACTTGCATCTTTACAATGAAGAGTCTTTCCCTAGGATCATCTTTTGTGGGTCCTTCTTTTGCTCCCGTCATAAGAGAAAGCTTTGAACTGGGTTCCGTTAGTCCATGAACTTCTTTTGGAGCTTGAGCAACTAGTGTCGTCTTCTTGGCTTCTCTCTTCTGTATCGCTCTTGGCTTAAGATGAGGATGCTTCTCCCAACACTTGTCTACTACGTGCCCTGTTTGTTTGCAATGTGCGCAAGACAAACCTCCTTTGTCATTGAACTTCCCTTCGTCTTTTCTTCTTTCACCTCCTTTGATGCTGATACCTCCAGATTTCACCTTCGGGTTTCACTTAGAGTCAATTTTCTTAAGCCTACCTTCAATGGCATGGGCTTTTACACTTGCTTCAGCGATAGTATCGACTGAAAACATCTTCAACTCCTTCTGTATATACTCATGGAACCCAGAGATGTACTTCATATAGATAGCATTATCTCCTAAGTCCAAATCTAGAACCAAAGCTTGATTCTGAAATTCTGAAGTATATTCTTGCATGGACTGGTTGTATGCTTGCTTCAAGTTGTACCACTTGAGCCATCTTTCCTCAAGGTAGCCAACCGGATAAAACTGTTTCCTTGTGACTTCCTTGAACTTCTTCCACGACAATGCTCCCTGGTTTTGTCTTCTATAAGCCTTCCACCATATAAGAGCATGCTTTTGTAGCTTCAATGTCGCACAAGCAATATTTCTTCCTGAATTGAACTTGTCAAAGGAAAAATACGTCTCTAGACGCTCTATCCAATCATTTAACTTCTCTATGTCGATACTCCCATCGAAGTGTGGAATTTCAACATGGAAATCGATTTTCAGATTACTTTGTTTCTTACCAAGAGGTTTGGTTTCTTTAGGTTCTTTGGTTTCTTCTCCATCCCCTAGATCTTCTTCTTCCTCATCCTTTGGTTCATCTTCTTCTTCCTCATCATCCGCAACCTCAAATGGAGTCTTACTCTTCTAAAAACTTTGGTCTGGGTGTATTGGAAAGAATACATTCTTTCAACTCTTTAAGAGTGTCTTCAATTAACTTCATGTCTGTTTGTAGCGTAGCTACCTTCTCCTCAGTAGTCTTCAGAGTATCATCACCCTTAGGTTCTTCACCTGTCTTCATCTTAGGGTTTCTTGTCTTCTTAACGTCCTCCTGCTTTACGAGTAATTCACCAAGCTTCTTGTAGAGAGATCTAGTGAAGACCATAAACCACATTACTTCCCTAAAAAGGAGCTAACTAAGCTCTGATACCAACTTGATACGTATAATCTCTGTACTCTTGATGACTAGAGTTATTAGGGCGGAATTCGAAATAACTATAGATGAAAGATAGGTAAAACGTAGCACAAGGACAAAATTACGAAGAAAGATATCTTCTTTAGATTATGAACAAGACAATAATACAATTCTCTCTTTCACGCTCATAATCTGCTAAGCTTGCTTTTACAATACAATGATTACCTCACAAACTTCTTCTCTAGATTTTACTAGATGCCTAAGGTGTCCAAGCTATGAGCTAGGCACCTCTATATATAGTGGTTTGGGTTTCTCCAAAACTTCCTAGGAATCTATTTCCTAATCTAAGGATCCTTCTTTATAAAGAATCCTTCTCTATATAGGAATCATTTCCTAAATAGAGTTCTTCTCTCAATTAACTCGAGGTCGACTAAGTTCCTAAAGAGACTAGGATACACCTGTATCAATTATAGCTGAGGGCGTCTAACACGTATAAGTATTGGCCCAGTCCAGAACTTCCAGCGGATCCAGTTAAACCCTAATTCTGAATTAAGGCGGTTCACAAACCGGTTCGTGAACAGTGACTTGGGAATTCTCCTGAGTTCCAATGCATCAATTTGGACACGTACATGTACGTGAACCACAGATTCGATGTATCTGGCCGAAATTCAGAAGGGCGGTTCACGAACCTTCCAAGGTGAATATTCTCTGGAATTTTCACACGGGTTAAACTCTGACTCCTTTATCTCTTAGTTGGACTTGTTTATCACGAGAATATCATATGTGGTCCATCTAACGAATCTCAATGAGTCAATAAGATAAAGATTATCTCTGGTCTGTTGGATTTCTATCTTGAAGTGTTTTTGAGCTAACAAAACACTTGGCAGATAAATGTTAAAAGAATTCCAGTTGAGATAAATCTCTGTTTACTTGGTTTACAAGTTAGGGTTTTCTAAACTTGTGGGACAAGTAACTAGTTGCTTAATTCCAAAGCCACATATCTTATTGAGAGCTATATAAATAGAGGATTATAGGACGAAAAACCGCAAGCATCAAGCATACGTGAGATTTCTCTGTGGAATTGACCGTAAACTCTTTTCACTTCGGTGAATGCTTGTTGTGGTATAGTCATCCTCTATTAGGTAGAAGTTCCTCTGTGGGAATTACCTAACGATTATAAAGACTTCTCTTGAGAGTTGGGAAGCACAGGTAGGAGATTGAGACCTTGGTGGTTGAAATCGGAGTAAACTGTAACCTTGGTAACATGATCACGTTCTTGTCTATTCTACGGTCCTTCTCTTCTGATATAAGGCCATTCAAGAACTGATATGTTAGACAAAGGGTTGAAAGGAAGCAACGCACGGCTGCACTCGGTGTTGTAAGACCTAGTTAGCTTCAGGTGCACAAGTTTCTTAAATAAGTGATTCTTCGTTTACAACTAGGTAGAGACAAGTTGGGCATAATTTACTCAGTTTACTTGTCAGCCCCCGCTTGTAAGTAGATTTCCGTATGACCTGGAGAAATCCGAAGGAAGTCACTTTGTGTATGTCAAACTAATAGAGGACACTTCAAATTGATAATTGAGGTTACAAAGTCGTAATTATTGACACAAGCCTTTAACGGCGGTTAGGGCAACTCCTAGGCCTGTAAAGGACGTCAGCTAAGGGAATCAAGTGCGTGACGATCTGTAGGGGATCTAGAGACGTAAGGAGTGCGACAGTAGCCAGTTCACTTGGAGGGTTGGAATTGGTCTCTGCTACATCCCAGACCGAAGTATTATAATAGGCTAGTGTTTGTAGACAATTTGTACTGTGCGGTGTTCTATCTGGACGAGGTCCCGAGTTTTTTCTACAGGTGTAGTTTCCTCGTTAAAAAAAATCTCTGGTGTCTTGTGTGCTTTACTTTCCACATTATATTCTCTGATTATATAATGAAAGAAAACACAAGAAGTACGTTATTAATAACCTGATCGCTGTCCCCAATCCATCCATTGGATTTACCAAGACCTTGTCTTGTGTCGGACTGATCCTTGAGATCCAAACTCAGGTTACAGATTTGGATATTGATTTTTGAGATCGTCCAGATCTGACCATAAGACTCACGAGCCCAAACGAAAAGTTGGTTGTATTTCGGTACCCCTGCTTTTTCAATTGGTATCAGATCCGGTGAACACATAAAAGACATAACTGTCTGTGTTTATCGCGGCTTGTGAGTTATGGAACAAAGCATAAGTGCTTGTAACGTACCACCAAAGTTTGATGGCACAAACTACCAATGGTGGAAGACTGCAATGAGATCGTTTTTGCAAGCCCCGAATTTCAAAACCTGGGTTTATGTCGAAAAGGGATATACACCACCTACTACCCTCGTTGGTGAAGTATTTGTCCCCAAAGACATAGCGGATTACGATGACATGGAAACTCTCGCCGCTAAGCAAAACTATGATGGGCTTAACGCTATCATCCATGCAGTAACACCTGATCTTTTCCATCACGTGGAGTATAAATTTTGCATTAGCCCTTTATACTCGACAGCCATTAGATCTAACAGTTCAACTATGGTCATGAAAGCAATATACATTTATGTATTAGCACGAAGAGAATGTGAACATTACTGAAGCTATCAAACATAAGAAACTATGATAATATGAAGATAACTTATAAATGTATTTCCTCCTAATAAGTACATGGATATGATGCTTAGAAGTTTTGAGGAGAAGCTAACCTAATCTCACTCTCACGACTTAGGTTACACCAAAAATCCAACCCTTACAATGGATCTCAAGCTCGCCTTATATAGGCCGAGTCTGAAGTGGTTTACAACTAATAAGACAAACTACTCAATCGTGGAGGTGTCAGAGTTTGTCGAGTAAGGCGGTGCCTTCGATAAGCTCTCCCCGAAGATAGCTTCGTATCCTTTCCCCCGAACTACCTGCACAAGCCTTCTCTCGCCAAGCTCTTGTTCGAGTTAGCTCTACAGACTTTCCTGAAGCAAGACCATGATCTCTTTCGGTTGGGCTAACTCTTCCTGATCTGGACAGGTGTCCCGAGGGTGTTTTACCCTCCACAGTTTGCCTCTTTTCTTGTTTGAAGATCGGCGAGGTTCGGAGAAGAAAACTTCTGGTGCTTCACCTTCCTCGACACGTGTCTAGCATTTAGTTTTCCCAACTGACACACGTTGCTTTAATGCTTTTCGAAACCATCGCCTACTCTACCTTTTACCTGTTGCGTTGGTTCCACGCCTCTCTTATTTAAACTCGTTCGCCCTCTCTTTCTCCCTTCTTCCTCTTCCCTCCTTTTAAACTTCTCGCCGCCTTCTGAGTTTTTTTTCAGTTTCTGAAGCTTTTCTGTGTCGTGTCTTTTCGTGGTTTATTTCTCAATCATGGTAAGCTTGTCGATTTTTCTTTTGTTGTTCTCTCCTTTCTTTGATTCACTCTGCCTTGTCTTCTGTCTGACTTCTTCTTCGGCCGGTGGTAACTTTCCCCGTAAGATAGTTGATCCCCAGTATCTTAGCTGGGAAAGGGCCGAGATTTATGGCTTCAGAATAGATCTTTTTCCCTGTAAGAGCCTAGGTAAAGGGGTTAACTTGTCCCCTGAGCTTATTTCTGCAAATGATTGTAATGACAAAAAGATAATCGTCTCCGGCGAGCAGCTCGGCGTCCGACTTCCCATCCCTTTGAATAATCCTGCGAATCCCCTATTCTACGATATTTACTCCCGCATTCTCCTCCTTGTGGCGCAATGCAGTTAAATGGTAATTCCATTCGAGTTATTCGCGAGTGGGTGGCTCGTTCAGAGGGAAAGTCGTTTTATTATGAGAAACTTCCCGAAGATCCAGAGCATCCTCAGAGCTTTTGGACTGCTGAATTTTTTTTCAAGCACTACATAGAGGAGAAGAATTTGCTCAAGAAAGTATCTCCTTGGAGTGTGAGCCTCGGCAAGGTGCCTAATTCCAGGCATGTTTTGGGCGATGTGGACCCTTCTGGATCTAACTCAGTTCTTCACCACTCCAACGATGAAGTGTGGTTCTCGAAGCCTGTGCTCATCGAGGGGCCAATTCTCTTTGGCTATGTTGATGAGGAAGGTAAGATTGAACGGACGATTTTTGAAGATGGACATAATCTCTCTGTTGTCGAGTTCTTCAATATACATTTCTTCGAAGAGGAGCGAAAGAAATCCCAGGAAAGGATCGCTGCTTATAAAGCGAAGGTACAATAAGATTGTTTTCTCTTTAAACGTTTTTATTGATCATTTCCCCATTGTAATTTTTTCTTTCTTCAGAAAGAGGAGCAAGAGAGACTGAAAAAACAACATGATCAAGGGCAGGTTGCTGATCTGAAGAAAAGGAAAAGACCCTTGAAGCCGACTAACGCTGGAAAGGGGGCGAGTGGTCAGGTGATAAACACAACGTGCCTCAATTATGCAATGGGTATGAATACCTGCATCTGTTTAGAACCTGACAAATTGACTACTTTTCAGCTGAATGAGGTGATTTCTGGTAATGATGGTATGATGGAGTTTTCTCTGTGCGATCTTAATCGTGTGAAGGTTGCTACTGGTGGTTTGGGTAAAGGAATTGTGAAGACTGTTGCCTCGAAGCTAGTGAGCTCGAGAAGGTACGCTACTAGGGGCGCCGGCAAAGGGGTAGCCGCGCCTTCGAATGTTTCCGTCAAGGACGTGGGTGATGAAGACACCGAAGAGGATGTAAGGGTAGAAAATGCCTTTACATAGTAATAGCCTCCTAGGGGCGAAGGTATACCAGGAAGAGTACGCATGAGAAGATGGGATCATTGGTAAAGTTTTGGGCGATACATCCCAAGATAGGAAGTATCGGCGCCGGCGGTGCATACAGAAAGGGTTGGCGAGCGAAGCAGCATAAGCGGGAATAAGGATGTCACAACGAGGGAAGGTGAGAAGTAGTTGAGAAGTGGTTGAGCATTCATCACTCGTCAGAACGGATAGATTGTCAGAGTTGACTCATTGACTCAGTGGAAACCTCGTCAGCAATCCTTATCCTTTAGAAGACTTGCCCGCCAAGATTGGATAGGTGAAATACTACATCGGCGACATACTATGTCGGCGAGTGAAGACAAGTTAGCGTCAGAGTATGAATTGTCTGTATTAGCTGTATAGCACTTTGTAATCCTCTATAAATAGCGAGAGAAACCCCTGAGAGAGGGGTTGGACATTTCATGGTTTGGTCTAGAGAGGAAAAGTATTCACTTGCTCTCCCTTGCCCAAGGCAAGAATTAAGGTTCTTATTGTGAGATCATACTTAGAAGAAAAAGAAGTACTAACAGAGCAATACTATCAGGAAGTGTGTTTGTCTCCTTTTACAGATCTTCGGCGAATGGGTCCTAGAGGTAGAAGCGGCAAATCTCCAGCGGGTAGGCCTCCACGGTATCCTATCCTTCCCACGCCAGTGACGTTTCCCAGTGGTCACAACACTAGAAGCAGGGGTGCGGAAACAGTTGGTCTGGCGGATGCTTTTCTGGCAAGCTCATCTTGGCGGCCACCTGTCCAGCGAGCATCACGCCAAGAGGAGGTTTACATGGAAGATATTACTCACTTGGAGAATGCAGAAAGAACCCCAGAGCCTAATGCGTTACTGCGAAGGGTCAGCAGCGAAATAGAAGCAAATGCTTACGGCGAGCAGGTTGATGGTGGTAGATTCACTCAGAGAGCCATCGGCGAATCATCAAATGTCGCGGGAGTAGTTCAAAACACTAATGCAAGAGGCACAGCAACAACTAATGTCCCAGATGTCGGCGAAACACTTCATGTAGCAGAAGAAGCCCCAGCAGTGGTAGCGGAACCTATTACGGCGGGAGATATTCCACAGGCTGCTAGTGGAAATGACACGGCGATAATACCAGGTGCCACTATAACTCGTCCAATGGTGGTAGCAGATAATATAGGATCCACTAATAATACAAAAACTTTGCTGAAACAAATCCTTGAGGCCAATAACAGGCAAGCAGATCAAATGCAGAGGCAAATGCAATTGCAAATGGAAACTGTACTTCAAAGCCATAGAGAGTTGATTGCGGAAAGCAGGAAAGCAGCGCAAAACAGGAGCCACGCATCCCATTCGCATACAACCCGTCGATCAACTCACCGATCATAAAAAAGTGGAACTAGCACAATGGAGGTCTCGGATTCATCGGCGAAATACGATGAGAGGGGCAAATGGAAGGATGTGTCTAGAAGAGATAGCGAGGAATATAGCGATTCTAGACGGCGGAATAAGGTAGATAAAGGCATGAAGAGAGACCTTCGCCGGTTAAAAACCAAAGTGGCAGCTTTAAGCGGATCTTCAAAGGAGTCGAAATACAAGGTTGCACTTTTAGAGGCGCAAAAAACGCCCTTCCATGATTGTATTACATATGGGTATGTGTCCACTAGGTTTTCTATGCCTAAATTCACGTCCATCTATGATGGAACTGGAGACCCTGCACAACATTCAAGAAGTTATAAGCGAGACTTGGCGGCATGGGTAGGATCAGATCCCATAATGTGTATGGCGTTCCCTGCTACGCTAAAAGATGAAGCCTTAGCTTGGTTTGATGGGTTGGAGGAATGAAAAATTAAATCTTTTGAGAAATTAGAGAGCAAATTCTTGCATGCATTTATTCAGAACAACAGAAGTCGGCCTGGCATGGAAAGACTATTTAACATCAAGAGAAGGCCCTCAGAGACTTACAAAATTTTTATCCAAAGATGGAGAAAGTCGAGCAGCGAAGTGGGATCAGCGGTATCAGATAAAGAGAAGATAAGGTCATTCATTAGCGCCATGGAGACGACAGACCCATTGTATTAAAAACTATTCTGGGAGGCGCCGAAGGATATGAAGACTTTGAGAGCAATGCAGGATGAATGGATAAATTATGAAGAAATCCGAGAAAAAGAGCTTCGACTAAAGAAGGAGAGAGCGAAACAAATTCACTCGATCAATAGTTTCTCGCCGGAAGAGCAAGAAGAAATTAAAAAAGAATGAAAGAAAGCAGAACAACGGAAGTTGGCGCAAATTCCTTCTTCGGCGATGGTAGTACCTGAGGTAGTAAAACAACAACAGCAAGTTACCGCTGAGCAGCATTGGAATTCGCAGAAGCGAGAGAACTATGATGGTAGAGATAGACAAGATCATCGAGGAGAAAACTATGGTCGAGGAGGAAGAGATAATCGGCGAAATGGGAATGGCGATAGAAAAAATATAATGGAGATAACAAAAAATTTGGCAGAGGCAACCAGCAGCCTTTCCATTTCTTTCTCCTTTACATACTGAACTTCTCATCTTTACTTCCTCATCATTTTGTTTTCCATCTTCTTCCATTCCCCACAGTATTAGATTCTTGTTTGATCTTTTACAATCACTGTTAGCTTGATCTGTTTTTCTTTTCCGGTAGTTTTGGTTTTTCCGGTGAACCGCTATCTCATTTGCATCTTGTTTCCGGTGTCTTTTCTGTGCTCATGGCTTCCACCGCTCAGACCTCTTCTAGCTCTGCAAACCCTGTAGCTCCATCATCCAGCTCACCACTTGCTGAAGTTGAATCTCCAGCTTCTCCCGCTGCTACTAAAACTGCTCCTCGCCCATCTTGGAAGAAATGGCCTGAATACTGTGATTATGATAAAGTATTCATTGTTCCATTAACGCTGAAACCCCTTAAAAAGGTGACAAAAGCTTCAACCCCTACTACTCTGGAAGATCTTCGTGCGCCGGGTCAACATGTTGAGTCGGCGGTGACTGCTTACGGTACACTCAAAGCTGGGAAGGCGGATATGTTCCCCTTATATGATCCCGCCGATACATTCATGTGTGACTTATTTTTAGCGATAAAGAAAAGTCCCTTTCAGCTTACGGCGAATGCAATTCGCATTTTGGTAGAGTGGAAGCTTCGCCGTAGTAACAAGACTAACTATCCAGACCTGTTTGAGGAAGGCCGGTTTTCTCCAGAAGAATATACCGTTGAGAATTTTCTGAAGCAGTATGTGTTAGGGCATTGTACGGTCAAACCCACTAGCGTTGGTATGTCAAGCTAGTTGTCAGTTCTAGGTGTCAAAATTCAATTCTTGATTTAGCCTACTAGAGTTTAGATTTCGGAAATGGGATATAGACAGAGTAGTAGAGACCTTGAAGACGAAGACTGTGAAGACAAAGAAGACATCAATTATTCTTCATCGACAAAAGGTTAGTAGGAGTTATGACTTTATGGATATTCTTCTATTTCTACTTTCTCTATTCTTTCGAAGTATAGTCGACTACTTTAGTAGTAATGGAGCGATTGAGATCGTGTTCTTGTGTAACATGGCTTTATGTCATGACCAGCGTTTGATCCCACGAATGCTGTGTATCAGGAATGCATGAGATAGATTCGACACCATATGTCCATTACAATGGTTTGCTTGCAAACTGTTATGTTGGATATGGATGAATCTAAGGAGTACTCTTGAGCAAAGAGTCTGTGGATCACAGCTGAGGACGTTCTCACGTCTAAGTTCTGGCTCAGCCCAGTTCTTCCAGCGGAATCCAAATTTGACCTAATTTGACTGCGGACGGTTCCCGAACCGGTTTACGTACCAGGAGCTGAATATCTCCCGTGTCCTATTTGTTCACGTACCGGTACGTGAACCTGACACGGAGAAGTTCCCTGGAAAGTCAAATTACGTGTTATTCTTTTAGAATTTCACTCTGAGTCAAATTCCAACTCCTTTATCTCATAGATGGACTTGTGTAAAACATAAATACCTTTTGTGTTCCAGCTAACGATCCTCAATGAGTCAATAAGATAAGATTATCTCTGGTATGTTGGATTCCTATCTTGAAGTGTTTGTGAGCCAACAAAACACTTGGCAGATAAATCTAAAAAGGAATTTCAATTGAGATTAATCTGTATTACTTGGTTGGCAAGTTTAGGGTTTCCTTAACTTGTGGGACAAGTAATTGATTGCTTAATTCCAAAGCAACCTATCTTATTGAGTGCTATAAATAGAGGTGTCTAAGGACAAATACCGCAAGCATCAAGCACACGTGAAGGTCCTCAGGGAAGGTAGCGTAAACTCTTTTCACTTCGGTGAAAGCTTGTTGTGGTATAGTCATCCTCTATAGGTTGCAGCTCCTCTGGGAACTCCCTACGACTATAAAGACTTCCTTAGAGAGTTGGGAAGCACAGGTAGATTGATCCCTCAGCGGTTGATCAGAATCACCTGTAACCTCAGTAACCTATCCTAGTTCTTGTCTATTCCAAAGTCCGTCTCTTCTGCTATACGGCTATTCAAGAACTAGTTAAGTTACGTAAAGGTTGGAAAGGTAGCAACGCACGGCTGCACTCGGTGTTGTAAGACCTAGTTGGCTCCAGTTATATAAGTTCCTTAAGTGGTTCTTCCTGTATAACTGAGGTAGATACAGATTGGGCATTGCGAAGTTGGTTTGCATGTCAGCCCCGATTTGTGAAGTAGATTTCCGTATGACCTGGATTTGACAATCCGAAGGAAGTCATCTTTGTTTATGGTAAACTGATAGAGGACAGTTACACCATAAGTCAACAGTTTTGGTTTAAAACCCAGTATTGCTGACAAAAGCCTTTGGCATCGGTCAAAGCAACTCCTAGGCCTGTAACGGACGTCAGCTAGGGGAATCAAGTGCGTGACGATCTGTGGGGGATCCAGAGACGTAAGGAAGGCGACAGTAGCCAATTCGCTTGGAGGGCTTGAGTTGGTCTCTGCTACATCCCAGACCGAAGTCTTATAGTAGGCTAGCGTTTGTAGTCAGTTTGTACTGGGCGGTGTTCAAAACTGGACGAGGTCCCGAGGTTTTTCTGCAAGGCAGTTTCCTCGTTAAAAAACGTTTGGTGTCTTGTGTGCTTTTCCTTTCCGCATTATAACTCTGATTTATAATTAAAGCACCAAGTAGTACGTTATTACCTAACTGTCGAGATTACTCCAGTTAGAGGTTTGGATATTGATTTTTGAGATCGTCCAAACTCTTTACCATAAGACTCACGAGCCAAAACGAAAAGTTGGTAGTATTTCGGTACCCCTTCTTTTTTACACTCCACTCTATTTTCAGCTCCCGAGCAAAAAAAGAGAAATGG
>JAJJMA010304309.1:0-16999 GCA_023529015.1 Papaver nudicaule | reverse complement strand
TGAGTGCTATCTTTATTTATTAAATCTCTTCGAATATTGCGTACAAAAGAAATTACGTTCTTAAACTAGGTGTTTCATGTGTTTTCCCTCCACACGGGTTTGTAACCTCTGACCTTCGAGGTTAATCAAGCTATACGTGTTGTTGTCAAGTTGCCTTTCGATGACAAATGGTCCTGCCCAGAAGGGTTCTCGCTGGATGTTCTTGCCTTCGCTAGACTTGCCTAATTGTTCGCTCAGAGTCTGGAGGCTGCGTGCTGCCACGAGGAACTGCTCTCGGTTCTCGAGACACTGGCTCTCTTTGCTGCCGTCTTGTTTTTCGCTTAGCATTCCAGCTTTGGTGTCAGCTATGAATTTTTCTATGCTCTCGTCTGATATTCTTGGGTTCTTAGCTTGTTCCGAGCATTCCTTGCCGCCTTCTTTCACCTGAACATCTATTTCGTGGCAAGTTCGAGCTTCAGTAGGATCACCTGGGATCTCTGCAATTCCTCTTGGGGTTGGGAACCTGATTCTTTGGTGCAAGGTGGACGCAACACCCATAATGATGTGCAGCCATGGCCTTCCCACGATGGCGTTGTAAGGAGAGTCTATGTCTACCACGCAAAATAAGGTCGGTTGCTTTTGGCTGCCAGCATGAATTGTGAGCATTAGCTCCCCCCGAGGTGTTGACGGCTTTCCATTGAAACCGAATATGTTGTAGGCCGAAGGAACCAGAGCGACTTTCTTACCCTTCATCTTGTCAAATGTTTGCCCGAATAGTATATCTACAGAACTCCCGGGATCTACCAGTACTTTAGGCATGGCTATCTCGCCCATTTGAAGTGTGATGACCAAAGGGTCATTATGCATTCTTCCCTCATTGGGGATGTCTGCTGCTGAAAAGAACATGGGCTGCTTCTGCCACTCCTCTAAGCGATTCTTTGTGATCACACTGAGTATCTCCTTACCCTCCAAATCCCTTTTGTGAATGCGACCTGTCTGGATTCCTTCTAGACCCTTTGTATGAATAATGGAATTGCAAGCTCCGAACCTTGGAATATCCCTATCGATCGTAATCACATAAGCTTCGTGCTTTGGCTTCTCCTTAAGTTGTGGTTGATTTTGGGGTGGTTTAGGTAGCTCTAGAAGGTGCTTGAATTGTTCTCTGGCTATAAAGAAATAAATCTGATCCTGTGCCGTAACGCAGTCCTCGGTGGTATGTCCGTAAAACTTGTGGAATTGGCAGTATTCTCTTGAATTTTTCGTGTGTTTCGGCCGGTTTCCCCTACTTCGGGGGGTATCTGATCTCGCCGGCAAATTCAGACTGCTCGATGATCCGAAGAGCGTCTTCGATGGGCACACAGAGCTTTGGAAGTTTCCTATCGTGAAATGCAGGAAATCCTGGTTTAGTCGTCCCGAATTTTCTGTTTCCTTGTCCTTGTTGGCTGTTGTTCCCTTCGAACTCTCCCCGAGGGTTGTTTCCTCGGTTGTCATTGTACTTTCTGTTATCATGGTACTTTCCGTTACCGAATTTACCTTCGTTCCCATATCGACCGTTATCATCTTGTCTTTCTCGCTTCGACGGGTCCCCGAAGTGAGTGTTCATTGCTTGTCCTCGCTCTTCGAGCGATAAGTTGTTTATTGAGTGGACCTGCTTTAAGATTGTTTCCTTACCCAGTGCTGCTTGTTCTTTTATTTTCTCCAAGGTAATTCGCTCCTTTTGGTATTTTCGAAGGTCTTGTAGCGTTTCGAGGTTCTTTGAGAAGAGTCTATCGTATAGAGGGTGATCTTTGTCTAGAGCGTTGAGGAATGCTCGTACCTTATCCTTTTCCGTAGCTCCATTTCCCACCTCTACACACTGCTCGGTCCATCTGCTCGTTAGACTTTTGGTCGACTCTCCTGGGCGTACCCGAATGCTGAATAGTTTCTCCACTCCAGGCTTGGAGGAGTCGTTGTACAAGAAGTGCAGTATAAAAACTTTGGAAAGCTCCTCGAAGGACGAGATCGAGCCAGCTGCGAGATTGTCGTACCAGGCGAGAGCTTCCCCTTTTAAGCTAGAGGGGAAATATTTGCAAAGCACTTCATCTCTATTGGCGTAAGCCAGAAAGACTTGGAGATACATTTTGACATGTACGGTGGGGTCTCCCGAACCGTCGAAGATGGAGGTGAAGGTGGGCATTGTGCATTTTACTGGAATTGGTAATGAAAGGATTTCCAGACTTAGCGGAGAGCAGTTGACGTCGTTCATGGCTTGAGTGAGCTTGATCCTGTCACTCGATTGGATTCGGTTGTCAAAAAGCTCTGCTCGGAGTGCCTTTATTTGATCCATCATTACTTGTTGTAGGGCCTTTGCCTCGGCATCCTTCTTCGTTGGGTTTCCTTCGCTGAATATCTGTATGCTTGCCTTCGTGTATGCTGGAGGCTCGGTCTTTTTGCTAGATACCGTGATTCCTTGACCTCTGCTGGCGCCCTTGGTCTTGATGTTCGTTTTGGATACGGAGGGTTCCTTCGGCTGAGATACGTTGTTTGGACGAGAGTGTCCTTCGCTGCTTCCTCTGTAATTGGATGTCGATTTTTCTGCTACCTTTTTGTTTGCTTCGGCCAGCTGCTTCTTTAGCTTTTTTATTTTTCTGTTTTTCAAGATTAATTTTCTAAATCGTGCAGCTCTTGCCGTATTTTCTTCGGTAGGCCGGTGCTCAGGCATTTCATTGTCAGGATCGGACGCTTCGTCCTCTTCTTCGTCGTTTTCCCCATTTTCTTCTTGTATTTGTTGTTGGGGTGGTTCTTCTGCCTCTGGAAATCCTTCTCCCTCGGGGCCTAAGTCTTCTACATATACCTCGTTCTCGTTTACTGGTTCCCTGTGTTGGACTGTGCTAGCCGCCACCTCGGGGGATAACCCTTTACTTGTCGAGAATCTAGTGAAATGTTGTCTTGATGATCCGGTCCCTTGCTTCGAGGATCCTAATCGCTGCTTCGGAGCCTGATCCGATTTTGAAGCCATCCTGGTTATGACCTGTCAAAAAACAAAAAACCCGTGAGGTCCAAGGCGGCTAGCGCAGTGTACTTTGTCGGCCATGTAAGTCTGTACACTGCAACGGAGTTTTCAGACGAAATATAAGTCGTATATGCCCTTTTTAGGTATATCCTTAACTACTTATTTTGTCTTTTAGCTCGAATCATCTTCCTCATCAGTTTTTCTTATGAAAATTCATCCCAAATATAGCATGAAATTTGAAAACCCTAAAATGAATTTTTAGGTATATAATGAATTTGTAATCGTTTTACGTAGGGCTAGATTCCATTGTTAAGCATTTTAAGACGAGAATAAACTACCCCTTTTTAGAAGTTGGTTTCATCGAACGAAGGTTTTGAAACTCTTTAATGGATGATTTCATCATCTGATCTGTGCTCAGAAAACTCTTAAACATGCTAAAGCCTTTAAGGTTCTTTTAGATGCCTAAGATACAGGAGCTTCTTTTGAGAAAAACAAGTCTTTGAAAACCTTTTGATTAGATAAGGAAATATGCTAAAAATTTGAAAACCCGAAAAATCATAGGCAAACCCTAAGTTGTTTTAATCATCCCTGTTTCTAGCGCCAAACTGTACGAGTAGAAAATCTGCATAGGTACAAGTGATACCATATCCATCAGATCTACTCATACATACAGTATCTTTAGTTGAGATTCATGGGTGCGAGGACCACAAGAACATTACCGAAGGTAATCCGAACAGTAATCAAAGACTAAATATATAACAGCAAAGGCTAATATGTATAAAGATTTGTATGTATTTCAGTGTTGCGATTACATGAATATAACCCTAAGGAACCAGAGGAGATACAGACCTAATCTCACTCTTGCTGCTTAGGTTCAACCCAAAAAGAATCCAACCCCTACAAATTTTTCCAAGCTCGCCTTATATAGGCCGAGCTTGGGTGGTTTACAGCTAATAGGACAAGAGACTCAATCGTGGTGGTGTCAATCCCTGTCGAGTAAGGCGGTGACGCTCCGAAGTTGATTCTTGGTCTTCGGCCCCTCGCCGTGGTCCGAATCCTTTCCTTTCGAGTCTTCTCCTTCGTTCGTGTATGACCTCTTCTTTGGGCTAATCCGAGGTTTCACTGCTGATCCTCTTGAAGTGGTTAGGCTTCTTGGATGCGAGACACGTGTTCCGAGGGGTTTTTCCCCCTACAAAGATTGTTTAGAAGAATTGATAACTCCTGTAGGAATAAACACCCATAGGAAACAACCACATATATATGAACCTTATATGTGCGACCATGAGAAGTTTTATTAAGATTTCAAGATAACTATCTATACTCTGCGGAATGGTTTCAAAACAATTATCCATACTCTAATTTACGTTTAAATTAGTTCCACCTACAACATGATCCAATGTTAAACTGTATTGGCACCCTCGTGGCATGCTTCCATTGCCCAATTTACTTTAGGGCACTCCATATGTTTACCATATCCTTTATCATGAGTATTCTTATTATTATAGATAACATTCGTGGTTAACGAAAGAAATATATTACACCAAAGAATCCTCCAAGTACTAATAAAAGAAGACGAGAAGAAAAAGATTTGGGTTCGCCTAACAATGGGGTATTCATGCTTTTTATGTTTCAATCGAGTACTTATAAGCTCGAGACTTTATATTAGAAACAATAAAAGTAATGGGTAAATTAAAAAGGAACCTGTTATGTAGTTCGACAATGTCCTTATTCCGTTCAACAATATAAACTTCTTGTTCAAAACCAGAGAGTACACGACTTCGGTGTAAATTTCTATGGCACCTCTCCAAATTCGCACAATGAACCAAACCCAAATTTTACTACTCTTGGTAAGACTATTAAATTTAATTTTTTTTTTTTTTTTTTTTTGATTTTTCTAATGAGATTCAGATAAACCCTAATTCCTGTTTTTTTTTTCTAATGAGAATCAGATAAACCCTAATTTCTGATTACTGGATTGAAGTAAACCCTGATATGTGATTTGACTATGGAATTTTTGAGTAAACCCTAATTTCTCTATGAGCAGAGAGAGAGCGAGGAGTTGAAGTGAGAAAGAACGGAGAGAAAGAAACTAATTTTTTTTAGGGTGGTGAAGGGGATAAATTGGAAAATAACTTATTTGGACGGAAATACCCATGGAAAGATATATAATGTAGGTGGTAAGTATGGTTATTTTTGTCTACGACAAGATTTTTATTGAATTCAAAGAGGATAAATTAGGTATGGATGCCAATGCCCATATATAACTGGAATGTAGAGATTTGATTGGAAAGATGCTTGATTAAGCCCTCACTTATCATATTTGAATATTATTTGTTTGCTTGGTGGGTTGTTTGTTCGATATAATCCTCCACTGTAGCGTTGGGTACTGACGGAAGATGTGAATTATATTGTCTTGAGTTTTCGGATATCTAGCTAGGAATCTCTTTGTCATGAGAAAAACAAATTGCAGTGAGTTTTGCTGAATCTGACAAATCACAAATCTAATAGGTATCTGATTTTCTTTGATCGAAAAATATTTTGTTCTGTTATCCTCCTCTGGCATTTACACACTTTATAAGTAGCCGAGAGTACTTCTTATGAGAAGTGATGAACGATGAAGTACGTTTTTCTGAGCTTGACAAATCAGAAATCTAATAGGTATTTGTCGATAAAGATTTCGTTCTTTTTCTTCCTCCGGCATTTACACACCTTATAGTAGCCAAAAAATATTTTTATGAGGAGCGCGGAATGATGTGAAGGTATATATAAGTATGGTGATGAGTTGTGCATGCCAATTGATGAATATGGTGTAACATCCCTAACAACCTCCAGTGCATAATGGATCGACATAAAAACTGTACATATTGCATTTGAGCAAATCTTTAGTATAAAGATTATTACCATCAAATATATAGATTTTTGCACACTCGTATGGTGTCTTTCACCACGTCATAAAAACAAGCATTGATCTTAATTTGAACAACTATAAGGAAACAATGAATGAAAAAAAAAAAAACTATTCGAATGGAGATTTACGAACTTTGTATATATTACTAATATCCCGTTTTACTAACAACATGTTCTATATAATTCATGAAATATATCTAAGAAAATTAAAAATAAAAGATAAAGTGAGTAACATTAGTTATTGCACCAGTAAAAAGTTTATTATAACAATAATAGACGAAAAAACAAGATTCTTTGAAAGAATCGATAACCCCCGTAAGACGCCCATAGGAAACCATAAACATATGAAACTTATATATGCGATTAGAGGAGCTTCATTCTTGTCGTAAGCTTTCAGAAAAAGTTTATCGTATTTGCGGAATTGTTTCACCGTGTAATGATTTTAATTAATTTTACACTCACAACATGATATGGGAAATGTGATAAGCACTCGCCTTCTTTTTTTTTTTCCATCAGATTGTTCTTCTTCATCACCATGATCATCAACTTCTTTGTCACCATCATCATCACCTTCTTCGTCACACATCCATCAACAGCTTCTTTCTCACGTTCTCTATTACCTTCATCATCTTTTTCCACCTCCATCACCAACTTCTTCTTCATCACTTTGATCTTGTAAATTGTCCACTTCTTCTGACGCAGATGGAAATTTTGAAGATTTAACAACCGATCTTCATTCACGGATTTGAAATGGTACCTCTTTTGTAGTACGTTCTTGGTTTGGTCTCATCCCCAATTATTTCTCGCGGCTTTTGAGAAATGGTTTTAAATGAGGAGTCGACACCGTTTGGTTTTCTTTCTTGGTCTCTCTGATCCTAAATAACATAACATACACCAAAAAACCCAATTAACATAAATTGAAATACATAAAGACGTCATGGTTCTACTTGCGACCATGACGACTTCAGTGGAACTACGTTTTTACTTCATGAAGACTTCAGTTGAACTACATAATATTCATCATGGTCTAGGTTTACCATGAGTAGTGCACTTGAATTATTCAAAATTGTAATTTGTTTTGATTGTTAAACCATGACGATCGACTAATGTCGAAAATCGGATACGTACATGCTATTTGTTTGTACGGTTAAAGTCATCATGGCGATGATTACAACCATGACGACTAATTCAAAATTTTTAAAACATAATTTAATCATGTATAAAGTTATCATGGTTATAAAATACAAACATGCTGACTTTTACCATGCTTAACACAAGTGAAGACTCGATGAAAAAATCAACTTGGTCGATGAGATTTTTCCATCATATGAAAAGTCGTCATGATCGATGAAAAACCATGATGATTTGTCATCTGTAACTGCAAATTTTCAGGTTTTAACCTTCAAAACTAATCGAAAAAAGAGGGAAAGTAAAATAAGGATGATTCTACTAACTTATCTTCTATTTCAGTCCATTCTTCTCCTTGCTACGGCTATTCAACTTGAGTACATCAAATTCTAAGCTCTGTTGTTTGGAGTCATGTTACTACCTAGCTATCTGCTTCTATGTAAGCCTTGGAATGAAATTAGAGTTTTATATTTTATCTTTTGGCTTGGGTTTTAGTTTATGTTTTCACTCTCAATTTCGTTATTTTCCAAAATTTTCACAACTTCCACCTAGAAAACTAACAATCCAAATAAACTATGGATTATCAAGATTAGTAAGCTTGATATGTATTTCCTTTATTTTCTCAATTATATCTAATATGAGACTTCTATTGATGAATAAATGATCAAAAATATATTTTCTGCAAAATGGATTTGCGTTCGTTGTAATTAGGGTTGAATTTTTCGAATTGGGTATTGATGTAATATAACAATATGAGTTTTTTCAAGTGGGTTTTGTAAATAGAGGTTAAATTTTGGTTTTTTAAAGGGTATTTTGATATTGACATTCTGGGTGTTGCTATAATATATTATGTAGATATTTGGATATCAAAATTTGGTCAGTTATGAAAATTTAGATTGTAAGGGCATTTCCTATGGATGTGTCAAATAAAGAGAGTTTGCATGGCCAGGTGGCGGGATAAACTCGTTTCCCCACTATGGAAAAACCTAGAAAACAGCTCAACAATAGCCGATCGACCTAACCAAGGCCGCCAGCGGCCTAGGTTAAGCTGCGCGCTCTAACATAAGACGGTTTTCAATGGCTATTTTATGTCAACGGCATTCTTATTCTCCCCTTATAAATACTACTCTGTTCTTGTTCATTCTCAAATGTGTTCTTTCTTCTTCAGCAATTATGTCAAGGCTAAATCCTATCAATTACATAAGAAAAAGAAACAAAAGGATGGTCCGGGTTTAGTGGATGTCCAAAATTGGAATCAAAACCAGGAGGAATTCGACCATCCCCAACTGGTATCGGGTCCAAACCTAGTAGAGAACCATGTATCTACCAACCTTGAAAGGGTTAAGCCCGCAAAATTACGATGAGGGATGACAGATACAAAAGATGTGTGTCAAAATCTGCAACCCCAAGTAAAAAATAGGCTGATGAGATATCCATGGCGTGTATATTATGAGATAGACCTTAGAAAGATCAATGTTACACCTATACACCTTCCCGAAAGGTGGTGGCCTACGACGCATACTTTCCATTTCGCTGACTTTGAGAGAGGTAAATTTGGAAGAGGGTTGGGTCTGCTTATATAGTAGTTCGGGTTTGAAAGAATCTTCATGTAATCTAAGATGTTTGCGTACTTTTTTTTGTATTAGTTTTTTCAATGTCACGAGTTCTAGTATTATTAAAAGCTCTTCTAAATTTTAATCTCTTTCATTTACGAAAGTTAATATGAGTTCCAAACTTTGATACATTAAAGAGAGTGCAAAACAATAAACCACGTTCTATATTACTACAACTACTACTGGAAATTTAGTCAAGCTGATCAATGGAAAACGAGTTATATTTTGGTAAAACCATAAGAATGGTGAAACATCGAACGTAAGGGAACACTTGACCTCGCATTCTTTTCCATGCTTCTCTTGTTGCACTTAATACAAATTCATCTTCTTCGCCTTCCAGTCTCCAACCATCCACTGCCCTGGTTAAACATACAAAATCGTTGACAACTTTGTTTATTTCCCCCCAACGAAATGCAAGCGTATTCCTACCACGACAATTTTGATTCCCAGTCGCACTAAAAAATCTCTCCAGCACCCCGTCCCAAAAATTATAGTCCAACACACCGTCGTTTGCGTGATGAGTGGGAACAACGGCTTCCCATTCTGATACAAAACTTCTACAAAGCCATTCATCTTCATTGCAAGTGAACTGTGGTCGAAACACAAGCATTTTTTTCGTTAAAAAAATAACTAACCGATAGCAATGTAGAGTGTGTGGGCAACTCAAGAACAAGTTGTATTTCAAATGAATGCGATAAGTTCGTATTTATAGTGGTTTTGGACAAGACGGATGTAGGGCCGAGCGGCCTTCCTTAGGCCGCAAGCGGCTCAACTTAGGCCACACGGTCTTCTTTGCGCCAGGCGGCCTAGTTTGGGCCGTCCGGCCGTTGTTACGCCTCACCGGGCAAACCAATATATCCATTTTCTCAGTTTGTTCATCCCATAGTGGGATCAAAAGTTGCAAATATGGAGTTTGCAACATCTATAGGAACTGCCCTAAAGGTTTCAGGTTTAAGATTTAGGAAAATTTTCTTGCAAAACTTTTGAAGGGTTTCTAGAATGACAAAAAAGATGTAGAATTTTTGAAGGATGTACCAAATTGAGAAAAAACGAAACATTGAGAGAGTTTTGATGGAGAGATTTGAGGAATCAGAGTTTTAAAACGTATGTGATTTTCTCTGGTTGGAAGAGATTTTGTTATTTTTTTCACCTACGCATTTATACACCTTATAGATAGCCGAAAGTACCTCAAAAATTTCTATATTACGAGAGAAAGGAAAGAAGCTTCATTATTCTGCTGAACTAAGGAATCAAAGATAATATGTATAAAATTTTCTCTAGCCGGAAAATATTTTCGTTCTTCTGTAATCCTACAACATTTATACACCCTAAATGATGGATCGACATATCACCTCTGCATATTGCGCGCATTTGAAAAAATCTTTACTAAAAAGATTATTATTACCATCAAAGATACAAAATTTTGCGCACTTATATGGTGTCTTTCACAATGTTAGAAAAACAACAAATCTTATAAAAAAAAAATAAACACCAGAAGGAGACAAGGAGTGCGCACAAAAAAGAACTATTTGATTTAAGATTAAGAAAATTAAGTATTAAAAGATACAAAAAAACCCTTTCTTTTTTTTCTTTGAAAACAAAATCAACAAAATAATCTTATTCATTCTGCCAAGCTAATGCAAAATATCACATGAGATCCTGAAATCCATTGCGGTTACAAACATGTTTTGACTTAAAGCTTCCTGATCAATGTATCTGTAAATAACAAAATAACCTTTGAGGGCTTGATTGGGTCTCAACTACATCCTAGCCCGAAGATTGATAGGCTAGTGTTTGTAGACAGTTTTTTACTTTGCGGTGTTCAAACTGGACTAACCGGGGGTTTTCTGCTGGATTGCGGTATCCTCGTTAACAAAACTTTTGTTCTTGTCTCGCTTTTATTCGGTTTTATAATTCTTTGATTTATTTTAATTAAGCGGGCTAGTACCAAAGACCAAAATTGCTTCACATTCTTCCCACCTATATAAAAATATGTGAAACATTGAAAAGAAAAAGAGAACAAAATCATCTGTCTCTTGTACTATTTTGTAGAGCATTCACATATTAGTATTTTCAGTTACAGGGAAGAAGAAAATTCACTGGGGAGAATCAAGTATAGGTTCTTGAAGCAATGATGATCATGATTGTATTGTCGGTTTTTGTTAATGTCACAACTGCTACTAACCACACGGTTGGGGGATCATATGGTTGGTCTCTGGATTCGGATGTGGAGACTTGGGCAGCTGCCATTGCCAAAAAGGGTTAAAGGTAAAGATAGTCACCGATGCTCCTCCAACTGCTGTCAATGCCTCTTTTTCTAATCCTATCGGCGACCTACCCGTAGCAGCAGCAACAACAACTAGAGTTACCGTCTTAGTAGTTAATATTTAAACAACAAGAAAGAAACAATGAGTGTACACAAAAAGAAACTATTTTTTTTTTAAAATAGACAAAAAGAAACTATTCGAATGTGGATTTACGAACTTTGCATATATATTACTAATATCTCATTTTATTAACAACATATTTAACATAACTCAAGATGTATATCGAAGAAAAGTAAAAATAAAAGATAGAGCGAGTAACATTAGATATTTAACCGGTAAAGCTTTTATTATAATAATAATAAATATAAAAAACAAGATTGTTTGAAAGAATTGATAACCCTCGAAGGAATACGCCCATAAGAGACCACGGACATATGAACCTTATATGTGCGATTAGAGGAGCTTTATTCTTGTTGTAATCTTTCAGAACAAGTTTATTGTCTGTGCAGAATGGTTTCATCGTGTAATGGATTTTAATTAATTTCACATTCACAACCTGATATGTGGGAATGTGCGAAGCGCTCGCATTCTTTTTCTTTTTTCCTCTAGGTTATTCTTCTTCGTCACCATGATCATCACCTTCTTTGTCACCACCAATTCTTCGTCACATCCATCAACAACTTCTTTCTCACCTTCTATCTCATCTTCATCATTATCATTTTTTTCCACCTCCAATAAGGAGGAGAGAAAGAGATTGAATTTTTATAATATGGGTGATTAGTACGGGGATTTTGGTCTAATGGTCAAGTTTCTTTTTTTAAGTCAAATAGATAAATTAGGTATGGATGTCAATACTCATATAACTAGAATATATGTAGAGATTTGATCCAAAAGATGCTTGATTAATTAATCCCTCTGTAATCGTTTTTTTATTATTATTGGTTTGGTTGGTGTTTTGTTTGTTCGTAATCCTCCACTTTGAGATCACCGATACTGGTGAAAGATGCAAAATATGACTTTAGAGTCTGCGGACAATCTAACAAACAAGAACTAGCTCAGTTGGCTAGGATCCCCACGCTCATGTTTGAGGTCCATGGATCGAGTCTCTTTTCCAGAGTTGGAAATCTCATAAATTAATTAAATGTATTAAAAAAAAACTGCAGACAACAAAATGATAACTTTTATGTGTTCACGATATTTGTAAAAATTAAATAAGTAAAATTAAGAAAAATGAAGGCCTCATACATCAAACTATTAGTTTCGAAAAATATGTTATGGATTGTCCGTACCGGCACATCAAACCTAACCATATAGCTTTAATATTAGGTCCTATACCAAAAGAAACAAAATAATACAGGTAAATAAGAATAACGAATCACCTCATCAACATGCCGAAGTATCTTCTTTTCCCACGGTCCCTTGTCATCATGTATTATTAAGATATTTCTTACAATCGATGACAAATTTGAAAAACTTGTACTTTAAACCAACTTAATTTTGTTTTGTTTGCTTTGATTTATTTTGACTGGCTTCATTCTAGTTTTTATACATTCCATCTTTCAGATAGTGCAATCCTTAATTTGTACCCGATCTTTCTTCACTGAATTTTCTATGTTGTTCAGAAAACAATCAATAAAGACTAGATGACCGCTGCCACGGTGGGGAGGCCGACCGATGAATAAGAAGTGTGGAATATGGCGGTGGCGGTGGCGGTGGTGCTGGAACGTGGCGGTGGCAGTGGTGGAACGTGGTGGTTACGGTGGCAGAATGTAGTTGTGGCGGTGGTTGGTGGTGGTGGTGGTGGTGGTGGAATGTGTTGGTGGTGAATGTATTAATGGTAGTGTGATAAAGAGATGGGTCTAATTAGTTGAAAAGGATAGAGAAGGGTTATTTGATAAAGACTACCTAGTCATTTTCACATTATTGGTAAAATTGAAAACAAAGAGGGGCATTTCTATCTTTTCATTGTTGAATAATTTTTCTAATTTTTTTTCAATTTTGGTAGGGTTCATTTGTAAAAAAGTGGGCATAAAAGAGACTCTCTCCCTTCGAATCCTCCGATCTGTCGACCTAATAAATAAAAAACGAAAGAAAAAGACGATTATCAAAATCAACACCAAACTTTTGTGCTCCTTTTTCAGGCGCCAAATAGGCAAGCCTAACACAAGATTCATGTACTATAAAAATCTTTTGTTGCAGGGCCCAAAAGAACATTCCCAAATCTAGTTGAGCCAAAATGCTATAGCCCAAATTTACCCTAAGCCCAGATAATAAAACGCCTAACCAACCCCAAATAAAGTTTGTAGTTCAGCCACTGCCAGAGATGGTGGCATAGTCAGGCGACCTGTTAAGTAGTATGTTACACTTAGCCGGCTGGTGGTCTAATGATGACATCTTACCGTTCATGTAGTAAGAATTCTCCATGTTTCTACAACTAAAGTTCCACTCCATGTAAATATCTTGTTAATGGTTGGGCAGTTTTCCCCAAATTCAATCGGTTAGCATTCCGTGAATTCTTCTTAATCTATGTTTTGGCTAAAATCTCAAGATTGAGATCGTCAGTAGTAGGGTCGTTTGCCATCAACATATCCGTGGGTACACAGAATATCGGCTCATTCTATTAATTCAGCCCATGGTCAAACCTACAGTCAAATCAGTATCATAAACAAATTTGTATTCCCATTTCCTACACGAAGTAGAACTGTTTGTTTAATATATACATAAACCAAGTCGTCCAGATTCTTAATTCAATATTTCCTGGAGAAGATTACACAAAGCTGAGAGACTAGTTTCTTGAAAACAAACGCAGCAGTTTCAAAGAGAAGAAGAAGAAGAATGGAGTCTTCTATCATCTGGTTCACTGCGTTCGGCTTAGTCGTGTTTCTCTCTATAATGGCAAGCTGTTACTGTAAATGTTGGGAACACGAGGAACTAAAATTACTGAGAAGCCAAAAAAACAATAGAAGTACAGGTAATACAAGTTCATCAATACTCATGGAGACTGTTCGTTCTGCATACGCTAAATGTAAAAGCAAAGTCGCCCCAGAAAAAACTATACCCTCTAATAACTTCGAACTTGGGGTATTGTGGCCTTTGTTGCCCCAAAGCGAACAAGAGAGTAGAGGCATGGACAATACAAGTTCAATACTTAGGGGAATTAAGATCGATGATGCACGCACTTTCTTGTAATTGTGGTTGCCACCATGGTGGTTGCAAAGGAGGTGGTTATGGACTTATGGTGGCGGTGGTGGTTCATAGACGGATATTCTTGTCCGGTGCTATGTCAATATGTCAATAGTATCTTTATTTTTTCTTCTTTCTTTCTTTGTATTGAAGATGTCCTTGGTGAATTTAGGTACCATAGATTGCCTAGTTTTTGCTTCTCTTAATTTTTGCAGCATTGTCAGTACTGTACCAGAGAGTTGGCCTGTATAGAAACACAAGCCCTTGAGTTATGGTCAAGTGAGGGCCGTTTGTCGAGCAGACATGCACATTTAGGCCCATTGACACGAGGCAACCAATCAACTAGATACTTATCGGATCCGGCCTATGGCTAAAATTTCTAATCTTCATGTCGGTTCTTCTTTTATACCAAACTCAAGTTTGTTTAGGAATCTTACTTATTTCTAGTTCTAGTTGTATTAAGAATTTGTTCTCTGTTGGACAAATATAAGTATCTCAACCTATATATAAGATTTGTATTCCTTTGGTTTGGTTCATCGTGTTGTATTTTTGGGGGCGTAAGAGAAACTTTGAAGTTGTACGTATTTTTTCTAGTTGTGGAACCAGGCCGTCTTGAGGTGATACTAGATTAAAGAGCAAGACATGAATACCCCATTATCGAGAAAACCTTCTGGTTTTGTTACTGCTAAGAGAGTTCTTTGGTGTTTTATGATTCTTACGGTGATCACTGTTGTTACCTGTTCAATCTTCTCAATGAACAATAACAACAAAAACAATGAGACTCACGATGATCGGTGGAACTTTAAAGCAAATTTGGCAATACGAATGTACAACTACCAAGGCAATACAAGCTTAACATTGGATCATGTTGTGAGTGGGGAATTAATTAGTACCTCGGAAGCTTATGACAAGAATGAATATAAAATTGTTTTGGTAGCTTATGACAAGAATGAAGCTTCACCTGGTCGCACATACAAAGTTCATATGTTTTTGGGTTCGGCGCTTGGTGGACAATTAGCTAGGGGAACTATCATCTCCTTCGAACAATCTTGTTTTTACTTCTTTTACTGTTCTAAGTACAACTTCCACAATAGATTCATCGGTAAAGTAATTGGATGATGATTCTAATGATCGAAAATTGTTAGCACAAAATTCTTCACCGATCAAAAGAAGAAGTAAAGTACCTATCGACCCAAATTTTAGTTGTTTGCTTTCTAGATATGTCTCGTGCATTATGTTAACTATTTCAAATTGAATAATATTCATTACGTGACTCTTGAAACTGATATATTTTTGTGCTTGTCCTTCTGGCTTATTGATTATCGAGGGTTCAGGATCATTTGCTGTTTACTTGAATAAGTGAGGTTAGAGCATAAAGATCATCAATCAAAATTACGTTCAAGTACACATGCTTTATTTTCTCAGGGAAAATTACACTTCGACCAGCAAATGTCCTCATTTTGGGTGGGTTAACGGGAAACATGCATGTGTCGATCTGACGGGAGTCTCTCCATTAGCTGGCAGGGGGAATGGGACTTTTACAGTCGGACAAGCAGCATTAAGGGCTGCCGCGGGTAAGATAGCCAAACATGAGAAAGCGTGTCATGATAATGGGCATGTCTTTGTCCCCTTCACTTTTGATACTTTTCATTTCTTAGCTCCAGAGGCAGTTGGACTCCTCAAGAGGGTGCAAAAAGTCATGCGCAGTAATGCCATGATCCCGGGTTCAAAAGATTTTTTTTTTAAGAGGATATGATTTGCTATTCAGAAAGGGTTTGCGGTGCAACTTGTTGCTCGCTTGCCTGCTACCTCAATGTAATATTTCAACTGTATTCATTAATTTTATATTATAGTCAGAAAAATGATTTTAAAGATGTGTATAACATGCTGTCACCAAAACCCGAGCCATGTAATGGCAAGTGAGGTCAGCTGCCCTCGTTTGCAAACTAGCTCTGTCGCCCCCTGGCCTTTTTCTGTTTGTATATAGACTTCAAGGTGTGAAGGATTTAACGGACCGTCGGACCCACTCGGGCCCAACCACATAGTAACGATACTGTCCCCACTTAACCACCTGGGCAAGGTCAGGTATGGGGTTTTTATCTTAAAAGGTCTCGGTACTATGTTAGGAGATTATATGACTTATTAGGCAGCACCACCTTAAACTACGCTTATTCAATGTGGGACTAAACCTTATGGCTTTGGTCGAGCCAATCCCTAACAAGGTGATTAGGGGTGTCAACGGGTCCTATCGGGTCCGGGTAGTATACTACCCAGAACCGGAACCTATTATTTTGATCGGTTCCGGGTCCTATCGGTTCCGGGTCCGGTTCTTAAATTAGTGGACCCAGAACCGGACCCTTTTAAAGAGCCGGGTAATCACCGGATCCGGGTACCCGTCGGGTATCAATAAAACAATATTTTTTTTTCCAAAAAACATAAATATACTTCATTTTTTTATTTTAGTCCAATATATTTGACCATAAAATTATAGTTATTCTTTTTTTAATTGTCAAAGTAAATATTAGTATAACAAAAAATGAAAAACTTAAAAAAATCGAAGTCAAACCTAAACAAATGCCTCAAGTTTTGTTAAAAACACTAGTAAAGTAATAAATAAACGGGTACCCGATACCCGCGGGTACCCGGCGGGTATTACCCGTACGGGTCCGATCGGTTCCGGGTCCGATCGGGTCCTACCCGTCGGGTATTTAAATTGCTAATGGGTCCATATTTGGGACCCAGAACCGGACCCTAATCAATCGGTTCCGGATCGGTTCCCAGTTCTCGGGTAACCCATTGACAGCCCTAAAGGTGATCATATGATATTGTTGGCAAGGTTGCTATTTTCTTCTTTATTTTGTCGGATAAAACTCAAGGGTCGTTTTGAGCAGGCCTCTTTTGATTTACATGACGGAACCACTCTTTTTGCA
>JAJJMA010304300.1:0-13620 GCA_023529015.1 Papaver nudicaule | reverse complement strand
CCCTCTGGGCCCAAGTCCTCTACATGCACTTCGTCCTCGTTTACTTGTTCTCTGTGTTGGACTGTGCTTGCCGCCACCTCGGGTGATAACCCCTTACTTGTCGAGAATCTGGTTTAATGATGCCTCGAGGAGCCGGTCCCTTGCCTCGAAGATCCCACTCATTGCTTCGGAGCCTGATCAGATTTCGAAGCCATTCTGGTTGTGACCTGTCAGAAGATAAAAAACCCGTGAGGTCCAAGGCGGCTACTGCAGTGTACTATGTCTGTCATGTAGGTCTGTACGTTGCAACAGTTTTTATCTTGCAAGTTTTTTGCGTAGGTCGTATTTGTTCTTTTTAAATATACCCCTAACTATATTTTTTGTCTTTTAGCCAAAACCATCTTTTCCAACGATTCCTCCGTAAAATTTTATTTCCAAATGTAGCAGAGACCTTGAAAACCCTAAAAATAGGTCTAAGGATTTTTCTCATAATCGTTTTCTTATAGCCGATCCTAATTTTAAGGCATATATTATGAAAATCAATGATACGTATAATCTCTGTACTCTTGATGACTAGAGGTAAAACGTAGCACAAGGACAGTATTACGAAGAAATATATCTTCTCTAGATTATGAGCAAGACAATATTACAATTCTCTCTTTCAGGCTCACAATTTGCTAAGCTTGCTTTTGCAATACAATGATTACCTCACAAACTTCTTCTCTAGATTTACTAGATGCCTACGGTCTTCGGTGTCCTAAGTTATGCGCTAGGCACCTCTATATATAGTGGTTTGGGTTTCCCCAAAACCTCCCAGGAATCTATTTCCTAATCTAAGAATCCTTCTTTATAAAGAATCCTTCTCTATATAGGAATCCTTTCCTAAACAGAGTACTTCCCTCAATTAACTCGAGGTCGACTAAGCTCCTAAAGAGACTAGGATACACCTGTATCATGGGTCCCCCCTTTAAGAACTTGAACTCCTGTGAGAGTTAGAAATGGAGATTAGGGAACTCGAGTGTTCCTTTCTCCCTGTTGAACCACTTAGCCTTGCTGGGAACTTGACCTTGACATCCAATTAGGAAAGATTCTCTTTCTCCTTGCCGTGTCTTAGTCACTCGTCGCTCCAAAATGCAATCTTCTTTTAGCGGCTCCTCTCGATCGAACCATAAGTCTTCTACGCGCGGTAAGATCATCTTGTCATCCCCATCATCATCCAGTAACGGTGGTTCAAACAACTTTAAGTATTCGGCATTAATGACCGAGTACATTCCTAGATAAGGTGGTAAATCGAGACGAAAGGCATTGTCACCAATCTGGTCGAGAATACGAAACGGTCCATACCTCAATGGCTTCAACTTCTTACCTTCCCCTTTTAACCTTTCCTTTCCTAACTTCAACCATACCATGTCACCAACACCGAAATTACAAGGAACAAGATGCTTGTCATGTTTTGCCTTGTATTTGGCTTGTGACTTCTTCAATTGTGCTTCAACGGTCGCATGAATTTGAGAAATCTTCTCCAAGAACTTCTGTGCCTTTGGTCTCTCACTTTCTTCTTTTCCCCTAACTGTGGTATCACTTGAAAACATCAATCGAAAGGACTAGGCGGTAAGTAGCCATAACACGTCTCGAAAGGAGACTTTCCTGAAGAACTGTGAACCGCTCTATTGAAAGCAAACTGTAGATATGGTAGACTCTCATCCCAAGTCTTAGGATGCTTAGAATTATATCCCCGTAACATGTGAACCATAGTCCTATTGACTACTTCTGTCTGCCAGTCTGTTTGTGGATGAAAAGCTTTACTTTTCTTCAACCTAGTGTCCATCATCCTCCACAAAGAATCCCAAAAGTGACTAAGAAATCGACTATCCCTATCAGAAATAATCGAGGTAGGTAACCCATAATGCTTCCACACATGCTCGAAAAAGAGCTTTGCTGCACCCGCTCCTGTCACCGCCTTTGCACATGGAATCAATGCAATCATCTTGCTGAACCGGTCAACCACAACGAACAAGTAATCATGACCCGACTTGGTCTTCGGCAACCCACCAAGGAAATCCATAGAAATACTCTCCCAAGGTCTTGATGGTACCGGTAATGGTAGATACAACCCATGTTTCCTGTTTGAGGGTTTAGATGTGCAACACAACTTACAACCTCGAACAAACTTAGCCACATCATCTTGCATCTTTGGCCAAAAGACATAACGTCGAAGGTTAAGTAGCGTCTTATTCATCCCAAAGTGTCCAGCAACTCGGGATGTATGTGCTTCTCTCAACCATTGCAACCTATCTCCATCTTCTGGAATGCATAACAACTGACCTTTGTATAATAACCCATCTCGGAGTTCAAACTCACCTTTCAAACCACCTTTTACCTTCTCTAACACCTTCTTGAAGTCTTTACTAGATGCGTACGACTCAGCATACTCTTGAGGAACAATTGGCTGAATCCGCATAGCCACCAATAAACTAACTGGCGGTCTTGACAACATATCGGCCAACTTGTTTGTAACTCCCTTCTTGTACTTGATGATTATATGAAATGCCATCAAGTAGGACATCCGATTCATGTGTCGAGCTTGTTGTAACTTGGTTTGCGCATGTAGATACTCCAACGGATTATGATCCGAGTGCACTACCACTTCTTTACCTAAGAGATACACTCTCCAATGTTCCACACATTGATACAAGACATAAAATTCCTTGTCGTAAGGTGGATAATTCTTAATAGCACCCGAGAACAATTCTGAATGGTACTCCACTGGTTTACCATCTTGTAGCAACACTCCTCCTAATGCATAGTTAGAAGCATCTGACTCAACTTCAAAAGTACGTTGTAAATTAGGTAGAGCTAATACCGGTGCTTCTGAAATCTTCTTCTTAAGTAACTGAAAAGCGTCTTCATGGGTCTGCTGCCAATCAAACTTTGCCTTAGCCCCCGTCATACCATGTAGTGGCCCAGCAATAGTAGAAAAATGCTTAATAAACTTGCGCAAGTATGTGCAAGCTCCCAAGAAACTTCTGACTTCAGTCACCGTGCTAGGTCTTGTCCACTTAGTGATCACCTCAACCTTCCTTGGATCAATCTTACGTTTTCCACCACCAACAATGAAACCGAGATATACCAACTCTTCCTTTCCAAACTCACACTTCTTTCCGTTCAACTTTAGTTGGCCTTCATGTAACACTTGAAATACCTTCTCAACGTGAACAAGATGTTCCTCCCAAGTTCTGCTATATACGAGGATATCATCCAAGTAAACAATGACAAAATCTTCTATAAAGGGTCGTAACAAATCATTCATCAAACGTATAAATGTCGCTGGAGCATTACACAAACCAAACGGCATCACCAACCATTCGAACAAGACTTGTTTGGTCTTGAAAGCAGTCTTCCATGTATCATCTTCTCGCACTCTCACTTGATGATAACCAGATTTAAGATCCAACTTTGTAAAGACTCGAGCACTCTCCAATTGATCCATCATGTCATCTATCCGTGGTAACGAGTAGCGGTTCTTGACTGTGATCTTGTTCAAGGCTCGGTAATCTATACACATACGCCAGCCTCCATCCTTCTTTGGCACCAACAATACGGTTGATCCACAAGGTGAAGCACTAGGTACTATAACTCCTAACTCTAGAAGTTCTAAGACTTGTCTCTTTATCTCCTCGGATTCTTCCACGGATGTGCGGTAGAGCCCTACATTTGGTAGAGAACTCTCTCCCATCAACATGATCTCATGTTCCACACTCCTCTTTGGTGGTAACCCCTTGATTTCTGAAAACAAATCTTCATATTTCAACTTCAACCTATCTAGGTCGTCTTCTTGTTGTTTAGACAAAGTAGTCAAACAAACTCTACTCGACTTCTCTTCTAGAGAACGGATCACAAGGAGAATAAACTTTGTACTAGCATTCACCAACCTCTTAGCCTGAGTGGCTGTAATCAGACTTGCTCCTACAAAAGGTGACTCTATAGCCCGAATTACATAAGTCTCACCTTCTTTCTCAAAGGTATACTTCTGCTCCCTCCTATATAGAGTAGCATCTCTGTCCCATAAATAAGGACTTCCTAGTACAACTTGACACACATTCAAAGGTACTACGTCGCATGTAACCTCGTCAATATAGGACTCATCTAGAGCAAACTTGAACGTACACTGCTGCGAAACTTGTAACCCTCCTTCCTTTTGGAGCCATCCTAACGGATATGGATTTGGATGTTTGAATGTCTTCAAACCTAGCTTTTGTACCAAAGAATTTGAAAGTAAATTCTTCTGACTTCCTGGGTCAACAACGGCATCAACCAATGTTGTCTTTACTTGCATCTTCATAATGAAGAGTCGCTCCCTAGGATCATCTCTTGTAGGTCCTTCTTTTGCTCCGGTCATTAGAGAAAGCTTCGAGTTAGGTTCTGTCAGTCCTTGAACTTCTTTTGGAGTCTGAGCAACTAGTGTGGTCTTCTTGGCTTTTCTCTTCTGTATCCCTCTTGGCTTAAGATGAGGATGCTTCTCCCAACACTTGTCTACTACGTGCCCTGTTTGCTTGCAATGAGTGCAAGACAAACCTCCCTTGTCATTGAACTTCCCTTCGTCTTTGCTTCTTTCACCTCCTTTGACGCTGGTACCTCCAGATTTCACCTTCAGGTTTCCCTTAGAGTCAGTTTTCTTAAGCCTACCTTCAATGGCATGGGATTTTACACTTGCTTAAGCGATAGTATCGACTGAAAACATCTTCAACTCCTTCCGTATATACTCATGGAACCCAGAGATGTACTACATATAGATAGCATTATCTCCTAAGTCTAAATCCAACACCATAGCTTGGTTCTAAAATTCAGAAGTATATTCTTGCACGGACTGGTTGTATGCTTGCTTCAAGTTGTACCACTTGAGCCATCTTTCCTCAAGGTAGCCAACCGGATAAAACTGTTTCCTTATGACTTCCTTGAACTTCTTCCACGACAATGCTCCCTGGTTTTGTCTTCTATAAGCCATCCACCATGTAAGAGCATGCTTTTGTAGCTTCAATGTCGCACAAGCAATCTTTTTTCCTGAATTGAACTTGTCAAAGGAAAAATACGTCTCTAGACGCTCTATCCAATCATTCAATCATCTAACTTCTCTACGTCGATACTCCCATCAAAGTATGGAATTTCAACATGAAAATCGATTTTCAGATTACTCTGTTTCTTACCAAGAGGTTTGGTTTCTTTAGGTTCTTTGGTTTCTTTTCCATCCCCTAAATCTTCTTCTTCCTCATCCTCTGGTTCATCTTCTTCTTCCTCATCATCCGCAACCTCAGATGGAGTCTTACTCTTCTTTTTCTTCGGCTCGGGTGTATTAGAAAGAATACATTCCTTCAACTCTTTAAGAGTGTCTTGAATTAACTTCATGTCTGTTTGTAGCGTAGCTACCTTGTCCTCAGTAGTCTTTGGAGTTTCATCACCCTTAGGTTCTTCACCTGTCTTCATCCTAGGGTTCCTTGTCCTCTTAACGTCTTCCTGCTTTACGAGTAACTCACCAAGCTTCTTGTAGAGAGATCTAGTGAAGACCATAAACCACAGTACTTCCCTAAAAAGGAGCTAACTAAGCTCTGATACCAACTTGATACGTATAATCTCTGTACTCTTGATGACTAGAGTTATTAGGGCGGAATTCGAAATAACTATAGACGAAAGATAGGTAAAACGTAGCACAAGGACAGCATTACGAAGAAATATATCTTCTCTAGATTATGAACAAGACAATATTACAATTCTCTCTTTCAGGCTCACAATCTGCTAAGCTTGCTTTTGCAATACAAATGATTACCTCACAAACTTCTTCTCTAGATTTACTAGATGCCTACGGTCTTCGGTATCCTAAGCTATGCGCTAGGCACCTCTATATATAGTGGTTTGGGTTTCCCCAAAACCTCTCAGGAATTTATTTCCTAATCTAAGAATCCTTCTTTATAAAGAATCCTTCTCTATATAGGAATCCTTTCCTAAACAGAGTACTTCCCTCAATTAACTCGAGGTCGACTAAGCTCCTAAAGAGACTAGGATACACCTGTATCAATCAATTACCATGCTTGAAATGGATTTCATCATGTCAAGGTTTGAAACCCTTAGACGTTGATCTGACCATCTGATGATTTGCTCATAAAACCCTTGAACATGCTAAAGCCTTTAAGGATCTTTAGACGTTTAAGGTATTGGAGCGTTTTTAAAGAACAAGCTTTGAAGATCTTTAAATAAGAAAATTATGAAAAATTTGAAAACCCGAAAAATCACAGGCAAACCCTAAGTTGTTTTAATCAGTCCCTGTTTCTAGCGCCAAACTGTGTGGGTATAAAATTTGCATAGGTGCATCATGTTCTATAGCCCTCAGATCTCATACTCACACACACAGTAACTTAAACATGATTCAAGGTGCGAAGACCTCAAGAACAATACCTAAGACATGTAAAAAGGCATTAATCAAAGGACTAAACGTATAAAGATTATATTTCTGTTTTGCTACTACATGGATATGATCCCAAGGAGCTAGAGGAGATACAGACCTAATCCCTCTCTCACCACTTAGGTTACACCCAAAAATTCCAACCCTTACAATGTTTTCCAAGCTCACCTTATATAAGCCGAGCTTGGGTGATTTACAACTAATAAGACAATGGACTCAATCGTGGTGGTGTCGGTCCTTGTCGAGTAAGGCGGTTCCTTCGGCGGTACTCCAAAGTTGGCTCTGGAGCTTCGGACCTTCGAGGCAGGGTCCGAATCCCTTTCTTCTGATTCTTCACTCGGTGTCCTCGGACTTATCTTTCTTTGGTTTGAACCCGAAGCTTCGCTACTTCTTCTTTTGGCGTGATCCTCCTTCTTGGATCTCTGACACGTGTCCCGAGGGGTTTTACCCTCCACGGTTGTTGTCATCTATTCTCTCCGTGTTTGAAAAATTTTGTCCACGAATTCTTTCGAAGTAATTTTCTTTAAAATCCGATGATGTACCGTTAAACCCAAGCGACTCATGTGAACTCTCCTTAACCTCTTCGAACTGATTTTTATCGACAATCGGAGTTGATGCAGCGGATACAATACTATCAACAACCGGAGTTAATGATGAATTCTCCTGATGTGTAGTATCAGAATCATATTTAGCAATATTTTCTTTAAAATCATCTTCTTTGGAATCTTGTCGAAAATTCTATCAAACTTATCAGAAAATTCTCTTCTAATCGTAGTAGAAAGCTCATCGAGATCCTTCTTCAATACTATATCCTTTTTTAAATCCTTTGATAAATCTTCTGAAAACTTTGTAAAATGAGCATCAATCTTGCTATTGAGAGTATTGTCATCCATTGAACCAAAACAAAAAATATTTTTTTTCCAAAATTAAATAAAAACTAGTTTTTTTAATAAAAAAATAGAAAAAAAAATAATAAAAACCAGGTTTGCGGATGCTTACCAAAAACGATTTCAGATGAGAATCTAAAATACAAGTCTCTGAATACCAACTAATGTAGCACTTGATGGAGATGAAGGCAATACGGAGATTGCAATAAGGAGAATAGACGAAAAGGATGAAGAAGGTTAAAAGAATAGGGTTTAGAACAGAGGAAAAGAATATTGATATACAAAGAGTTTTGATAATAATTCTTGATTAATAATAATGATATCTCTAATAGAACAATACCCAGTCTTCAAATGCAGACTTTCTTAGGGCACTGACCGGTCAAACCCACTAGCGTTGGTATGTCAAGCTAATTGTCAGTTTTAGGTGTCAAAACACAATTCTTGATTTATTCTACTATAGTTTAGATTTCAGAATTGGGATATAGACAAAGTAGTAGAGACCTTGAAGGCGAAGACAAAGATTATAAAGAAGACATCAAATAGTCTTCATCGACAAAAGGTTAGTAGGAGTTATAACTTTATATGGAATTTCTTCTATTCTACTTATTCTATCTTTCGAAATAGTCGGCTACTTTAGTTGAGATACTAATAGCGATTGAGATTTGTATTCTTGTCTACATAACCATAGTTATGTTAGTATGTGTTCCCACAATACTAAGTTACAAGATAGATGAGATAGATTCAATACATTTTCCAGTGCAATGGTTTGCTTGCAAATCACATGTAGGAATTTGGATGAATCTAAAGGAGTACTCTAGAGCAGAGTCCATGGATTATATTTGAGGACGTCTCACACGTCTAAGTACAGGAAAACTGGCCCAAGCCCAGGTACTTCCAGCGGATCCAGTTTAAACCCTAAATCTGAAACACGACGGTTCACGAACCAGTTCGGGAACAGTGACTCCAGATTTTCCTCCTGAGTTCCAAAACTTTGATCTATACACGCACATGTACGTGAACAGTAGATTCAATGTATTTGGCCCTGATTTCAGATTCATACAGTTCGCAAACCGTCTGGTGAATATTCTGCGGGATTTTCAACGCGGGTTAACCAACTAACTCCTTATTTCTTACTTGGACTTGGTTTATCACGAAATATCTTCTGTGGTCCATCTAAAGAATCTCAATGAGTCAACAAGATAAAGGTATTCCCATGGTCGTTGGATTTCTATCTTGAAGTGGTTAAGAGCTAACAAACCACTTGGCAGATAAATGTTAAAATATTTCCAATTGAGATTAACCTAGGGTTTCTTTGTGTGCAAGTCATGTAACGGGCACGTTTACACGGGCACTTGCTAACTTGTAGCACAAGTAATTAATTGGTTTATCTCAAAGCTACCTATCTTATTGAGAGCTATAAATAGAGGGTTACAAAACGAAAACCACAAGCATCAAGCATATGTGAAGTTTCTCTGTGGAATTGATCATAAACTCTTTGCACTTCGGTGTAAGCTTGTTGTGGCAGTCATCTTCTATTAGGTAGCAGTTCCTCTGTGGGAATTACCTAACGACTATAAAAACTTCTCTTGAGAGTTGGGAAGCACAGGTAGGCGATAACGTACCTCTGTGGTTGTTATCAGATTAACCTGTAACCTTGGTAACCTGATCACGTTCTTGTCTATTCCATAGTCCTTCTCTTCTGCAATAAGTCTATTCAAGAACTAATACGTTACATACAAGGTTGAAGGAAGCAACGTATGGCTACACACAGTGTTGTAAGACCTAGTTAGCTCCAGTTGTGTAAGTTTCATAAGTGATTCTTCTTCGCAACTAAGGTAGAGATAAGTTGGGCATAGTTTACTTGGTTTACTTGTCATCCCCTGCTTGTAAGTAGATTTCTGTATGACTTGGAGCAATCCGAAGGAAGTCATCTTACGTATGTAATTGAAGAGGACAATTCGAAACATACAGTTGTTAATTAAGGTTGCAAAACTGAAATTGTTGACATAAGCCTTTAACATCGGTTAAAGCAACTCCTAGGCCTGTAAAAGACGTCAGTTAGGGGAATCAAGTGCGTGACGATCTGTGGGGGATCTAGAGACGTAAGGAGTGCGACATTAGCCAATTCACTTGGAGGGTTGGAGTTGGTCTCTGCTACATCCCATACCGAAGTCTTATAGTAGGCTAGTGTTTGTAGACAGTTAGTACTGTGCGGTGTTCAATCTGGACGAGGTCCCGAGGTTTTTCCTCGTTAAAAAAATCTCTGGTGTGTTGTGTGCTTTACTTTCCACATTATATCTCTGATTATATAATTAAAGCAAACACAAGAAGTAAGTTATTCATAATCGTCGAGTTGGTCCATAATCCATCCAGGGATTTACCAAGACTAGTCTTGAGTTGGACTGATCACTTGTGATCCTACTCCGGTTATTAGATTTGGATATTGATTTTTGAGTTCATCCATATCTTACCATAAGACTCACGAGCCCAAACGAAAAGTTGGTTGTATTTCGGTACCCCTGCTTTTTCAATTGGTATCATAGCCGGTAAACACATTAAAGGCGTAACTGTTTGTGTTTATCGAGGCTTGTGAGTTATGGAACAAAGCATAAGAGCTTGTAACGTACCACCAAAGTTTGATGGCACCAATTACATATGGTGGAAAACTGCAACGAGATTGTTTTTGCATGCCCGAGATTTCAAAACTTGGGTTTATGTCGACAAAGGATACACACCACTAACTATCCAAGTTGAGGGTGGGCCTTGTAGAGATACACAAGCACGCCAATTGCTATAGACTAGTCAATTAGCATTTACACCGGTTAATGTCTAGACAATTGAATTGGAACATTAATAATGTAAAATTATAAATTAAGAATTTTAATATCTTTTAGATATATGTCCTCTCTATTTTAGTATTGGTCTCTAAGTTGGACCTCGAGTTGGACCCATTCTAGTTGGTTAGTATGGTTTAGACTTAAGCCCAGTAGAATGAGAAATGTACTTTGTCAAGCCCATAGTTATTTATTAGCCCATTAACTTTTAGAGAGCACTCTTAATTATAGCCTTCAATCAGGCCCAATTAGTTTTTTTTTTAAGGAAAGTCTGCATATATTACATAAAGAGTATTACATTGTTGGCTACATTGTTGGGTAAGATGCACCAAAAACAGAACAAAAGAACCACATCTAAACCGAACAGTGCTAAAGCCCTAATACTCCTAAATGTTACTAGTGTCAAAGATCTAGTCTTGTATGAAATACCAAGTAGAATCAACCATGAGGAGAGCCGGGTCACTAAAAAACTGCACCACTGTTTTGTTGCCATGCTCACAAGGATGACGGCAACCAACCATTTAGAAAAATGGCCTGACAGAAAGCTTGATACACAGACCAAATGAAGAAGTCTGTAATTTCCTTTAAGGTCCAAAGGAATAACCCCAAAATGATGAACCATATGTTTCTCCCCACCCAGCTTGAACGTCATAAGATGATTCCAACCAATCCATAATCGACTTCGAGTAACTGTAATGTAAGAAAGGACACAACAACGAATGCAGATGAAAACTACATATTTAAACGGAACTAGAGAGACCCTAATAGCATATAGTGTTCCAAGAAACAAAGCAGAGTAACCCTGAGTACTTGTAATCCAAACAACATGCCCAAAAAACACCATCTCCATCTCCAGCTGCAAAAAAAGAAGATGGTTATGAAGAGAATTCATTGTGCAGGCGAGTGCCTAACCGTAGGCACTCGCAAGTCATTTGCCAGAACATCTGCAACATCCACCTCTTCTACTGAAATCTTCCATCCTGGAGAAATTGGTGACTCCACATTAGCAGCAGTATTAGAAGTATTGGTAGGATTGACACTAGTATGCAGTATTGGGAAGTTGTATGTGACCAGGGTAGTACAAGTCCTTGGCGATTCAATTAGTTAGATGAGTAAAACTAAAATTATTAGATTAGATTAATACCATAGTACAGTATATATGATATTAAATTTTAGATTACTATTTAAACCGGACTAATTAATTAACTAATTTGGTGTTAACCTATATTAAGAGTTAGTAATTAGTGAAATAATTAAATATTGTGTATGCATATGATTTTAACACCTCAAGTTTCTATGTGTCTGATCTTAAAATTAATATGGAAAACAAGAAGAGTATAGTTGCATGTGTAGCACCCTCTAAGGTATTAAGTGGCCACTTATTTTTTAGTCCCTTAGATTGTCGATTTGGTGTATCATTTTTATGTGGCAGCAAATTAAATCTTCTCCATCTTATCTATGAAATATGAATTGATAATTACTATTTAATTAAATTGAGTTTCATATATTGTTTTCAAGTTAGACATAGTTCTTGATTGTGAGATTCACGTTCTCTAGTTCTCTAGGTGGTGAGGTAGTTAGCAAAGGGTAGAAGAGCTTTGTTTGGGTGATGGAGATAACAACAAATTGAAGGGAATTGTCACATGAGTTAATTAATATAGGATGATCAGATGGGGATAAATACAAAGGTGTTAGTTATGTTCCATATCAGTGATGCATGCTCAAGGTTAATTATTTAGGTAGTTAGATACTTTGTTCTTAAACCCTTTTGGTATTTGAATTTATCATAATCTGTTAATTTGTATATATATATATATATATATCTTATTAGAGTATCTAGCTAGCTATCTTTGATTTCAAAATAAAGATACACAAGCAATCATTCATTTGTACAATAGGTATAATATTGGGTGTCATTAAATAGTCAGTTCTTTAGTTGTGGAACTGATGGCATATAGTGATGACTAAAAGCTGGGAGTTTTGGAAGTGAAGGATGATATCATTTCTTGGGTATATGAAATTACAAATATTGTTGCATATAGAGTTATTTAACTGCCGGTGATCATTCATTATAATTGTTGGTGATTATTTAATATAATTGTTTAGGTAAGAATGATTAATTATGGAAAGTTAATTAAATAGAAAGAAGAGTGAGACCGTGAGACTAGCATCACGGTGAAAACTAATTAGAGAAGTTGAACCTAAATCAGTATTTGTAGAATCATGTGTAATTCTTTGCGTATTGATTCTTAAAGTGTGAGTGTTTAACGATCAGTTTGATATGAGCGTTGGCTATGACAAGGAATGGATCGATGAATACGAGTAGGCATGGATTGTTGTCATATGAGGTGGGAACTCTTATACCTTTCTCGTAATCATTGTGTAATTTAGATTTCGATCATAACATGTTGTGTGTTCTTGTTTGATATGTGCCGCTGGTATCCCCGCGGGAAGTGACTGTGGAAAGACCACAGATTCTCGCTAAGTTGAATAGCACGGGAAGTGACAATATTATTAGTAGCACGGGAAGTGACAATATTATAAATAGCACGGGAAGTGACAATATTATTACTTTTTATGTTATAACCTAATTTACGTCTTTAGTAGCACGGGAAGTGCAATACTATAAAAAAGAGGTAATTGGGGACACTGGCGAGTGCATATCATCATTGGTTGATCGTAGAAGGTTGTAGTATGGGCAATCTCTGGACCTTTCCTTTCCTAACATGTTATGTTATAATATGATGACTTGCTGAGTGTTGAGTGCAAAAGGTGTTTACTGCTTTCTTTAGTAGAATTGTAAAGCATGATAATGATTACTTGAATGATGTGCATGTTTCCACTGAGGACCCTTTGGGATGATGTGCTCACCCGTTTCGACTTCAGTTTGAGTTATCAGAAGAGATGTGCACGTGAAGAGTTTCGTTTCGCAGTTCAATGTTTAATCGAGTTAGGTCTTTGTGTAATATTTTACATCTGAATACTCAGTGAAATTTTAACAACAGATTACTATATGTATATCACTTGAGAGGTTTCCATTTTATGAAAATCCGAGTGTTGGTTTCTTTTTAGATCCTTATGAAATTAGGTATTTTGAGTAGATGATTTAATTTCTCGACGCCTTTAAGTGTGGACTCTAACCAGGTGGTTTAGGCGGGTCGCTACAGTGGTATCAAAGCCGACTATTAGATCTTACATGGGACGATAGATAGAGCCAGTGGATAGTGGACCAAATTACCTTAGAATTAGATTGTCATGTGAGATAAATCTTAATAACTAAAAGCTATCAGTAAGTGAAAGATTCACAAATTGTTTGATTGATTTGCTTTGATTGTTTCGAATTTGTTTTGTATAAATTGTGAAGTAAAATTTGCAGAATTAGACCAGTTATGATAGAGAGAATAATTAGGGTTTTCTTTGTTGCTTAGTTCGTATTTAGTGAACCGATTAGTCTTTCTCCTTGGTG